>JBBPBX010000400.1:14204-33077 GCA_038048925.1 Garcialebias charrua | reverse complement strand
ATGCTGTTCAGTGTCAGGAGGGTGATCAGTCTTACATGGGGAAACTAACCAGCACAGAAGATCAACATCATCAGGTCAGGACTCTGCGGTCTACACTCATCTCCAGGCCAGAGGTCACTCTTTCAGGGATGAAGATGTTCACATCCTTGATAGAGAGGAACGATGGTTTGAGAGAGGAGTAAAGGAGGCCATCTTTGTGAAAAGAAACCGTCCATCATTAAACAGAGGTGGAGGCCTCCGGGTTCAACTGTCCCCCTCTTACAATGCTGTTATTGCTAGTATCACTCAGCCCTCTGTGAATAGCAAACAACCATCAGGGTGTTAACGATCAGCAGCCGTAGTCTGCGCCCGGGGAGCTGAAGAATTTGGTGTGCACTCATAGACACCCCAAGGTGTGTAGTGGCCGGGGCGCGAACCCGCGTCCTTCGGGTCCCAAGTCCCAAGCCCTGCCACTACACCATCTTGGCTCCTCCTTCAGTCGATACATGAATTCAAGCCATGCAGGCACCGAAATGTTTCTTGCTTGCAGGTTCCTCAAGAGTTTCATCGGTCTTATCTATCGGCGTGGCTGTGGCTGAGTGGTTAGAGCAGTCATCCTCCAATGCAAGAGTTGGGGGTTCGACTCCACCAGCAGTCACATGCTAAAGTGTCAAGACACTGAACCCCTCATTACCTCTGATGTGTCCCATCAGTGTATGAATGTGATCTAAAGCACTGATTATTTGTTTAGATGTAGTAGAGTGCTGTATGAATGGGTAAATGAGGCACAGTTTGTGTTGTAAAGTACTTTGAGTCTTGATAAGATAGAAATGAGCTATATTAGTGCAGTCCATTTACCATTTATCTGTTGCTCTTTCCATGTGAGAATGACAGATGACTGAAAATAAACCTCTTTTCTTGGAAAAAGACTCAAAGTTAACCAGCTGCCATGTGACGTATGCCATAATTTAAGTATGTATTCGTTTATTTAAGCAAAATGAGAAGATAAAAAAAAATTCCCTTTAAAGTAGCATCTTGGAGGGCCAAATAAAATGTTAACAAGGGCCTTGCATTTAACAAACTACACTTGTTTCCTATTAAGAAACTTTAAAATGTCTTCTATAGTTTGATTTGTTTGTGAATAGGAGGAGCATCAAGTGTAGAACCACTAGACTGAGGAACAGCTTCTACCCTGAGGCTGTTAGACTCATGAATAAATAAAAATAAAATAAAAAATAAACACTGCAAAATATCACATCATACTGATGCTGATCTGTTTTCTTGTTGCTGTATTCATCTGTGTTCATCTGTGACCATCTGCTCATGCAGACTCATGTTCGTGCTGCTGTTTATTCCCACTATATTAAGCTTAGTGTATTACTAGTTGATGCTTTTCTTAGTTAGTTCTAGATGTTATTACTGTTTTTCTCTTTCATTTGTTGTTGGATGTAACTGGGACCTCGTGTACATAATCTCGTTTTCATCTCATGTACCACATGCGGTGCAAATGACAATAAAGACTCTCTGACTCTGACTCTCTGACTCTGACTCTCTGACTCTGAATAAGTGCATCCTTTAGACAGCATGAGCAGTTTCATGTCCCTGGGTGAAAATCCTGAAGTGTTCCCTCCCGATCAGACTGCCAGCGAGCAGAATGGTTTCTGCAGCCCAAGCTGCGACTTTACCAACGAGGTTAAGGTTAAAGCTAAATCCAGGCAGCTACTGAGAACTGTTGCCCTAAAGACTGCTCCTGCGGATCAACCTGGTTGAATTAGACGTTTGACATCCGTTTTATTGTGGGGATCGGACCGAGGAGGTCGAGTTCCATCCTTAGATTTAAACTAAAACCTGCAGTGGTTTTTAGAAACATAAATAAGAAAAGCATATTGAAAACACTGACAGGAGCCGTTTTTTTTTTTGGTGCTGGTTCAGTAAGATATTCAACACGTCCTACTTTCGGCAGGGTTTCAGTTCATTTGGACATGGGGCGTTCAAAGACTACCACAAAAAGCAGGAATAGAGGAAAAAAACCTTTTGAAATTAACAGCACTGAATCACTAAATTGGCAAGAGAACGTTTATACACACGTGTTAATTTAAAAATTACTTAAATTACATAAAGCCAGTACAAATTAAATAAGAAAATCAGAAGTGAACATCAGTCATTTTGTATTCAGCAAATTGAATTAAATTTAAAAATTAATCATGTATCCACTGCTTTTTGCTCTTCATAACCAAGGTCACTAAACTGAGTTTGTTTGTGAGCAAGTCCTTCAGGCTGATTTGATCGTTTAAAAAAAAAAAACATTTAAAGACAAGAAAAAACATGTTTGTCTCACTATAATCGAAGTTAAATAATAGCAAATGGCTCTTACAACCAGCTTTGCAGCAGAGGCAGCAAAACGCCAAATGATGATTAAATATCTAGATCCTGCAGCCGCAGAGTGTGTGGACACGCAAATACGCATGAGGACGAACGGCCACAGTGACCTTCAGCAAACCGCAAGGAATTATTCAAGCTGGGTTTATTTTTGAAGTTTGAAATGTCTCTTGGAGCAACAACAAAATCTTACGTGTGCAGCAAACTGAAGACGAAGACGTGAATGATGCAGTGACATCACTGCACCCTGAACTGCAATTGTGATTAAAATGCAATTATCAAAGATGAACTCCCAAGTCTGACTGATTAAATATATTACAAAACATTTTAATTAATGGCAGTAATTTAACATTTTCTTGTCTTCTCTGCTCTGCACATGCTCTCCTCATCACAACGTGCACTGCTCCGTCTCACCTTGTGTCACCTCCTTGCAAAGGCTTTCATTATTGTTGTTATTGTTATTCCTGTTGTGGCATTTTAGATCCTTCTCTACCATTTCATCCCCAAGACTCGACGTGCTCTTCTCATCCTCCTCCTCAGACACTGAGCAGCTCCACACCTCCATGGTCACTGGAGAAAAACTGTTCTCCATCCCTCCGTTCAGGAGTTAAACCCTTTTCTTTTGTTAAATGTCGGCTGAGCTGTGATGCAGCGCTCGTGGTTCTCGCATCACGCTGCTGGATGACTGTGAGGGAGTGCGGCAGAACCCGAGCTGCTCAGTGTTAATATATAATCCCTCGGGCTGTACGAGCCATCTGTCGTCATCCCTGCCTGCGTTCACCTGGCCACGTTGGACTACCGGGTGGAAGAGATGAAGAGGAGGAGGAGGAGGAGGAGGGGCAGGAGGATGCAAAGTCCAAACCCCACACTAGAAAAGTGGATGCTGTTCTTTCAGTCTTTATCCATTCATGGAAAAAGAAGAGCAAGATTTAAATCTAGAAACAACTCAAAGAGGAGTTGAAAAGGATGCTGCATGAATCCACTCACCCGTTAAGTGAAGATGGTACGTCCCACCCACACCAGGCAGAGAAGAGGCTCTGCGTAATACTGATGCAGACAGAGCCACACCTACAAGGTTGTGATGGAGGCAGCATCTGAGGCTCAAGCCAGGATTTCATTCAATAATTAATCCAGATTAGTGCTTTACTGGGGGAATTTCAAGACGTCACATAGTAGTTTTGCCCTTGTAAATACAGAGGGCGTTTCTAAATTATGAAGACGTTTGTACTTCAGTAAATAAGACAATAAGAATATGTTTTCAGTGAATTTCAGAGAAGTGGAACTGTGTCACCACGTCTCCTGTCCAGTTTGCACACACTGTAGCCTTTCAGCTGCGAATCCAGACACGAGTTTCCTATGATCAAATATTAACTTCTTCATTAAACTTTCAACCACGGGCCGACTCTCTGCAGGCTGAACGCTGCACGCCAAGAGACAGCTCAGACGACTTTCACCAGTTTGGTGTCCTTGCATTCATAAATATTTCTTTTTTTTAATTAAATTTATTCATTTTAAAATACAACGCACACAAAAAAAGACACTCACAAATGTGACTATACAATATTAAGAAATAAAATGAAGGGTGGCAGAATGAAGATAAAATCTTATTATAACTGCCCCCTTTTTTCAAACAGTCAGTTCAAACAAAAAATCATCAACAAGTAACAGAATAAATTAAAAAAAACTTATAATTATCGAATTACAAAATAACACGTGAAAACTAATTCATATATCTTTTTGTAATAATTTGGTTTTGATTAAATTCTTAAATGTAAATAATGATTTGGCATTTTTAATTACAGTATCCAAATCATTCCACAAACCAGTTCCCTGAATTGAAGTTGACCGACCCCTCAAACTGGTTCTGTATTTAGGTTTAACGAAAATGTCTGCTCCCTTTAGATTATAACAGCTTTGACGTTTAACAAAAGTACAGTATTTGGATATTAAATGGTAATTCTTCTTTATGGGCTCTATACATGACTGACAATATATTATAATCCACCAAGTCACTGAACTTTAACAACTTCAATTGGTGAAACAATGTACTAGATGGGTGACAATAATTTTTTTCTGGTAATTATTCTTATAGCTCTTTTCTGTAACAAAAAAAAAATGGTTCTGTAAATGTTTTACATGCTTTACCCCAGATATCAATACAATAAATTATATGTGGAACAATAATTGTGTTGTACAACAAATACAGAGCTTTATCATTTAACAGGTTCCTGACTTTGTACAGAACAGCAATAGATCTCGCTATCCTTGTCTTTACTGAATTTATATGATGTTTCCACGTCAGTTTGTCGTCAATGATGACACCCAGAAATTTCACTTCACTCACACGACAGATCTCAACACCATCAATCATAAAGGGAATATCTACAGTTTTTTTAACCAAATATCATATATTTAGTTTTATCTAAATTAAATGACAATTTATTTAGATTAAACCAATTTTGTATTTTTACTAATTCTATCTTCATAAACTCAAAGATCTGTGTAATATCATGACCAAAGCTAAAAAAAATGTTGTATCATCAGCAAAAAGGATACATTTGAGAAGTACAGACATTTGTTGGTCCCCGCAAAATAAAGCCTTTTTGCAAAGCTACTTTTGGTGCGAAGGAAATGCTGCAATGGAAATCAAGTCCAGTCTAATGCTCTCCGTTAAGTCCAATGTAGAAATGTATTTAAACTGCAGATAAACATTCAGGTATTGCTATTCAACAAATATACAGCTAGAAAGCATCATCCCAAAGTTGTGTTGATTATCTCAAATATACTGTATATTAATGTTTAGTGATTTCTACTTCACTGGTGCAAAAAGGGGACAAACCCAGATACAGTAAAAGTATTTTTCTTCCTCTTCCTGGACAACGACAGAAATAGCAGCACCCAACAAAAGAGTAACTAAGTGTTTGAATCAGATCAATACATTACCAGTGACTGAATATTAATGATCCAAGTCTTTACCTGCAGTCAGATCTAAACTAGAAAGGCTCTGCGTGCCCGAGTTTGTTGATGAGAATCAAAGGTTTAGGAAGTCGGTGGAGTCTGAAAATTCTGCCAAATTCTTCCTTGAGACGAGAGCTTAAACTCAGACGTGTTTTGGATTTATTTATCTCAACCATGGATTTGGTTACGTAGTGATCCTTCATTCAACACAATCGTTTTAACTTTTTAGGAATTATTGAAGTTTTTCCTCTCTTTAAATGTAGATTCAGATACCTTCATATATCTCCTCCCACATGTCACGACGTCAGTGCAGTTACAACGTGCGCTCTCAGGCCATATTATCTGCGGCGTCCCCTCAGTGCAGACTGAACTTGGCAAAAAGGCCTTTTCCTTCTCTGCTCCTGTAACCTGGAACATCTTGCAACAGGAACTGAAGCTGTCCGCCTTGATTTTCTTTAGGGGATTTTAAACATTTGATCATGTCAATAGAAAAATCAAAGCAAACGTGTTCTAGTTTCTGGTGTTGTACCTTGTTTTACAGCACCCTGATTTATTGTTTTATAACACTACTTTAATTTTAACTGCATTTTTACTGTAGTTTATTATTGTTGGCTGTACTTTACTGTATATGTTTTGTCCAAAACAGGTCTCTCTTTTAAATGAGTCCTCATGGCTCAATGAGACTAACCTGTATAAATAAAGGTTGAATGATTGAAAAAGGTGGCACGGAGATCCAAGGTTCAAGCCCCAGTTTGGACCTGGTGTCTTTCTGTGTATTAAATCCCTTTCAACTCCTTTTTATTATGTTTACAGCTTTTTGTTCACCCCATCTAAAAAAAATAACTATCTTTCTTGCTTTCTATTAAAAATAGTACAGTTTCTAAGATGAAACATACTGCATGGTTCATAAAATCCATTGTTAATAAAATAAAGGTTTATGAAATTTGAAAATCACCGTTTACATTTTACATAACTTCCACAGGTTTTCCAAACTGGGTTTTTAATTTTCCCTCAACATTGCATTTCAAATTAAAATAAGTTTTGTAGAAATAACTTGTTTAGTATTTAAATCTGTCTTTTGGCTCAATCATTTATTTTAAGACTTTTTAATTCACCTGAAAAGTTTTAGGTATTCCTAACAATAAACACTGATGGAGAGGCAACACAACTTTAAAACTAATGGCCATTTTGCTTTTAAAGGTCCAGCCTGGTCCTGGTTGGCCCAGCCCAGTCTCTGCACAGCTTTGTTGATTTTGCATGTGGTCACTGATTTTGCGTCGCTGTAGCAAGAACGCTGAGACTCATGTGATGTCATTTTTTGCAACATCTAGCAATGGAAAATATGAAGCTCGTGCCTTTTCCCGTTCAACGTTCTCTCTTGAAAAACAAGTTAAACAGAGCCAGAGAAGAAGAAACGCAGCGGAAAGGTACACGAGAATGTGTGAGGCCATAGTGCCATGCCGAAGGCGAGAAGGAAAGTAAGAAGGTGTCAGAGGATTTTGGTCAAAGGTTATGAAGTTATGGATACATTACCATTGTTCTTTCCCTGAACACAAACAGCCAAGTTCTGTCAAAGCACTACCGGTAATCCTGCCTGTGGACGGTCTCTGTGAAGGCTTGAGTACCATGTGAGACTACAGCTGGCTTCAAGGACACCCACTGAAACTTTGTCAAGCTGATAAGGACATAAAAAGCGAGCGAACAATACAGCATTGTGACCGGCCTTCAGGTGTAAACAATTAATGCATATTGATATGAACCGTTCTCATATCCATCCTTGCAAGTAAAAATGTGCAGGAGATAAATCTTCACCTGCCAAGTGTGGTTCATTTGAGTAAACATTAGAGCATTTTCCTGTAACAGTAAGCTAATGCTAGCTAATATTAGCTTGTTTACAGTTCTTTGATGTGAAACGTACAACCAGACCAGTCAACCAATCCATGACCTGCAGTCTGCTGAAGCCAAATCTGCAGCACGAGTCGCAGCGCATAGAACCCCGGGTCTCTGGGTTCCAAAACCCTGTCTGGAAGTGGGCCGAACCGCCCAATGCAAAGACTCAGAACCAAGTCGGGTTGGGCCTTACAAAGCAAATGAACTATCAATGTTTATTTAGGCTCCAGTTTGACCAGTGGCAGCTTGGTACCAATACATTTTTAGGTATACCTTTGATGTTACCTTTTTAAATACCTTTTACTGGGAGACACACCTGCCTTTTCAGGACCAGTATTTCTTTTGGGGATCAAAGCCTAGTCCTAATATAAGTGCCAGTTTTGGGATAGGGGTTATATTTAATAATAATAATGAATTTAATTTATAACGCACTTTTCATTAAAGAAAATCACAAAGTGCTACAAAGTACAACAAAAATCAAAGATCAAATAAAAACAAGTGATAAATCAAGTAAATCAATGATACCCTGATACAAAATCAATGATAGTATCAACTAAGATTAAAGGTAAAATCATGTGGAGGCAGAGTAGGCTCGCTTAAAAAGAAAGGTCTTTAAGCCTCGTTTAAAGTCAACCAGTGACTGTGGATATTTAGGGCCAAGGTGTGGACTGAATTTAGGTATGGCATATAAGGCGTATACAAGGCGTAAGTTTGTGGAATAATTTTAAGTCAGTATTTAAGGAAGCTAAATCAATTCCTGTCTTTAAGAAAATTATCAAAGTTGAATTGTTAAACAAATATAATTGAATGTATTTGAGTAATCCATATAATTTAACTGAGTTATTCACTTGTTTTGTTATTAGAGAGCAATTAGTTTGTATTAGATAGATAAGGAGCAGATTTAATAAGATATTTTCTTCATCTGCTACCTTTCATTTTACACCTTATATTTTTTTCTTTTCATTTGCTTGTCATTTGTTGTATCTCATTTTGTAAAATGAATAAACTTTACAAAAAATTAAAAATAAATTAACTTGTGAGCAGCAGTAAGGAGTCCTAATAAACACCATATGCCACCTGCCAATCAGGTCCAAACTGAGTGGCACAGTCTGCATGAACCAGGTTAGTCTGTCCTGTTCCTGACAGCTCCATGTGACCTGACATCAGCTTGGGACAGGATTAGAAGGACACAACAATACAATCTCCAATAATCCCGTCACGGTCAGCCAAGATACTAAACACTGTTTCCATCAACAGATTCTTCCCGGCAGACGTTTCAGAAACAAGTTAAAATCAGAACAGTGCTTCAAAAGTGCACGACAGCCCTTCTTATTGACTTGTCTGCTAATGTTTTACAGTAAGCGACAAAGAGGGAAAACGATCACAGAGATAGAAAATAATTGATCCTTTGAAAGTGGAAGCAGAAACAAAGCTGTATTTGCACACGTATGTTTGCTTTGAAGTCAATGAATTGTAAAGCAAGAGCCTAACTATGGCCTGTGGTTAAAAAGTGCATTCATTATGGATCAGTATAAATGATTGTAGGACAACTTCCTTTTCTCCTCATGTCCTTGTATAACCTCACAAAGTCTAGATAGCCTCTGCTTCTAATTCTGAACCCTTCTTGTGTTGCCAACACGGTCATTATGATGTCAGAGCGGATAAACAAACTGGGATAAACAGTCTGCTGACCTTCAGTATCAACTCCTTAGAATGCCAAAACACAACGAGGTAACTGGTTTGAAGACGTGACACCAGTGACTCAAATAAAAGGTTTACCCTCGAAGTATCTGGGGTAAAGTGGTGTGGGGCCTTCATTCACATAAAACCCACAAACTGCACATAAAATGCATATTATCGTCTAATAATCTTCTACTTTATACCTATAAAAAGTAAACACCGACGTCCCCATCACTGAGGGATTTGAACAATGAATTTGAGACGTGTTTTTCTGAACTGGAATTGCACTGGGAATGCAAGTAAACCTTCCTATTTATGGCGCAAAATATTCAAATGGGAAGGAGTTATACTGTATAAGAGCAGAGATTTTTTTTTAATGTCTTATCCGAGGTAGTGCACAAAGACAAATCCTGGCGAAAGGAGGAAGCAATTTTATCCAACACCTGGTGCAATGAGGGAGCCAGAGGGTGGCCAATGGTGGCCTTGGCCACTATAGATTATTCTCTGGCCACCCCAGTCATTTGAGGAAACTTTAATTTTAAACATGAAAAAAAACTAAAAAGCGTAGTTTCTTCAAATGATTGGGGTAGTTGGTATAATACCGTACTTTTCGGCGGAAAAGTCGCTTCTGTGTATAAGCCGCTTTGTCCAATTATTGGGAATAATTTGTAAAAATCCATAAATAAGCCGCTTCGCCCTATAAGTCACATCTATTATGCGTCACCGCTACGCGACGCGTCAGCGCCTCATTTGCCCTGCTGAAAATGGCGGCCACAGAAGCGAGCCAGCACGGAAGGACTTTACAAGATTAACACGGTAAAAACAATTATTTCTTTGCTGAGAAAAAATATATTTCTTAGCTGACATTATAGCACAAGGGTTCCTGAGCTTAACCGTTCCTTAATCAATTCACAAAATGGTCAAATCTGCTGAATTTAAATTGTTTCGGTTTGACGTCTTCCAAACGGTCGCGTGTGCGCTACAAAAATAAATTGTGAAAATTTGAATTTTATCTCAAATGTCTTATACAGGTCAACAGTTTATAAATGAAAACCCATATAATTACACTCTGTAAGCTAAAAAAATATCTGCCGAGTGGTTTATGATTTATAACAATATAAACGGAAATAAAACCGAAGCTAGCGAGACGATTCAGTCTCTAAACAACGAATAAAAATTTTAATTTTATCTCAAATGTCTTATACAAGGCAACAGTTTGTAAATGAAAACCCATGTAATTACACTATGAAAGCCTAAAAAATTTCCGTCGAGTGGTTTAAGAGCCGTTTACAGTAGGTATCGGTTTGCGGTAGCTATAGCCTACCGCTAACAACAAAGCTAAAAGAGCGATTTTTTTTAGCTCTGAATATCTTCTGCAGCTCACAGTTTGTAAATGACCACCAAATAATTACGCTCTGTAAGTTTCAAGAAAATCCGTGGTGTGGTTTATGACACAAAATACTCCTCCTTACATTCAAAGCTGTCCACAACCTTGCTCCTCCATACCTTTCAGACATTATTCACATTGTTACACCTGCTCGTACCCTCAGATCCTCTTCTTCCATCCAGCTCATTGTTCCCATTGCCCGTCTTGTTACTATGGGGAGCAGAGCATTCAGCTGCTCTGCTCCCCAGCTCTGGAACTCACTCCCACCTGATATTCGCAACACAGACTCATTGCCACATTTCAAAGTCAAACTCAAAACTCACCTGTTTAAAGTAGCCTATGCACTATGATAACAACTGCATTGTCTTATTTTTAATTTTAATTCATTTTACTTGTTTTTACTGTGTTTATAATATTGTGTCTGGTTTATTTTTATTTTATTTTTATGATTGACAATGTAAGGTGACCTTGAGTGCCAAGAAAGGCGCCTACAAATAAAATGTATTATTATTATTATTATCTTGCTAAAAAACACAGCTAACAACACATCTAACAGTGGTTAGCTCCAGAGCAGGAGGCCGGGTAGCGACAGAGTCAATCCGAGCAGAGGAGGCTTTTTTCGGACACATGAGCTACAAACGGTCGGTGTACTCTCTGGAGGTGTCTCCCTAGCGGACAAAAGTGGTACTGCACCATTTTTTGGCCAAAATGAAAAACGGCGGTATCAGAGCCAAAAATTTGTCTAAAAATATGGGAAAAAAATCCATAAATATGACGCTTCGGCGTATAAGCCGCAGGACATTCAAATGAGTAAAAAAAAACAGCTACTTATACGTCGAAAAGTACGGTATATATGGTGGTGGCCAGAGCCCTAGAGAGAGAGAGTTCCGACACTCTTTGAAATCGCCGACAGGTGGTCACGTGGTTCATGTAGCTCTCAATTGTTTCAAACAGCTCGTCACTGTCAGTCAATGTGAGCAGCTACTGGCACAACATGACACAAAAAACCGACTTTTCTTACTTTGTCCAGCGTTTTTCAGTAATTATTGAGCAGTAACAAACTGACATTCCTTCTACCGTTCTCCTCTTTATTTCTTATCCTGCAGCTCCACCTAGTGGCGTGAGCACTACACTATGCGTTTTTTCTTAAGCATTTTTAGACGTTTTAAACGCTTCACAAGGGCAAAAGAAAATTGTATTTTCATCAACTTACCGGAGAAAACACGTCTGAAACATCAACAATGAACTACGTTTGATGCTAGCAGCGCTGCTGTTTGGAACAGTTTAGTGGAACGAATCGCCCCATAGATATCTTATGAATCGCCCCCTCCATGACCCACGTAACTTCCGCATTCCATTCTTACAATGGGAGTCTATGGAAGTGTCGGAACTCTCCCTCTCTCTAGGGCTCTGGTGGTGGCCATCTTGGATTGTGACGTAGCAACCCAGTTTTCAATAGTGACCTTTGTTACGCCTAGATGTAGCCACACACTAAAATGGACATCGGTACCTCACTTATTTTTTTTTATTATCATGCTTACAACATGGACAGACGGATGGAGGTATTTCCAATTTCCCCTTTTCTCTTTGACACGGAGGACAAAAACTATAGAAGACTAAGAGATCCACTATGTAGAAAACATCTAGCTCTACAGTTCAGTTGTTTAAACACCGTCCTACTTACAAATCAACATTTAAAAATCATTAGAGCATTAACTGAATCTGACAACTAAAAAAATGGCCATATCCTTTTAAGATATAAATTGCTTATTGATAATATATGAGTATTACATAAGTAGTTATATACTTTTGCAAATAAAAGATTTTTTCTTTTCATGACAGCAGAACATGAAACCACATTTTTTTTAAAGCAGTAAGACAGAAAAAGCATCACTCACCGAAGTACTTGAACGTTTCTTCAATCTGCTCGCGCGTGAGTCCCAGGACGACTTCTGGCGGCAGCAGAGGGGTGCGCACCCAGTCGTCGTCATCATATCCAAACACGCAGTCTGCTCGAAGCGTGTAGTTGGGCTGACCTTCTGACAGGAGACTCACGATCTCCAGCTCCGGCAGGTCTGCACAGAGGTCTGAACGTGGACAATGTTTTTGTCACTGATGAGCAAGAAAGAAAAGAAAAGAGGAAGAACAGGGCATCTACGGTAAATCAACAGTTTAAGGTGATCAGTCAGGTCATCTGGACGGTTTCTTTAGTTTGCCGAGACGTTTCGTCCTTCAAAGAACTTCTTCAGCCACAACAAACTGAATCGCTCAAACTCCTATAGCGGAAAAGCAGTTTGCTGGTGATAAGATGGTTTCTGGGGCCCGCCCTCTCCCCCGTCGACGAGGGAAACATCTTCATCCACAGAAAACATTATCACCACCAAACTGGTTGGCCCTCTATGAGAGTTGGTGCTTGTGGGGCTCCAGTTTGTTGTGGATCCTCGGACTGAAGAAGTCCTTTGAATGAAGGAAGAAACGTCTCAGAAAAAAAGAAAGAAAGAAAGAAACCGTCCAGATGACCTGACTGAACATTGTTGGATTTGTACCTGGATTACTGAGCATGAACTTTGAAGTTTAAGGTGCTATATTAATAACGCCACACTGCCCTCTATTGGTAAATGTATGAACCTACAACCTCCTCTCATATTTGTTTTTTTTAATCTGCATGTTTAGATTAAACCTCAGAAAAAGAAAAGGACTCACCAGTTAGAGTGGACACGTCATGGTGGGACTCTTTCCCCAGCTCGCTGAGATTCCCAAATGAAGCATGCTGAAGGGGCTGGGGGTCCACATCCAGGGCCCCCGGCGCCTCCCCGTACCCCTCATGGAGGGATAGAGCTGAATGGGAGTCCAGAAGGGCCGGTGTGTGCCAGGAGGGAGGAGAAAGATGAGCTGGAGGAGACGATGGAGAAGACGCAGGGTGGGACAGCTTGCCTGAGGTCAAGGGTTCAGAGTTGAAGACAACCTTTGGAGTTTGGCGCCCTCTGGTGGTTCAGGGACAAAATCATTGGAGCCCCGTGGATCTACAGGTGAAAAAGAAAATAATAGTTTTATAGCTTCATTGCCAGAGAAGGGCTGCATGATACTATAAGAATAGTATTTTTAATACATAATCTCGTGTTGCCTACATTACTAAAAGTTATATAATAAAAGACACAGCTTTCTTTCTTTTCAATATTATTTTACTTTGCATCAGAAAACCCCCCAACATAAAATCTTCACAACATAAAATTAAGACCCTCAATATTTTTTTCCTAATGGTGACACTTTATATTATGCCAAAAGGCTTAGCAAACATTTTTTTAAGATAAAATAATAATAAAAAAATTACTTTGCTGCTTTGTAGGGAGATAAATACTTTTTAATGCAGAATTTAAAAAAACAACTTGTCAGGAAATAAAATATACAATGTCTGGCATTCAACTATAGTTCATACAAAATGTGGATGTTGTGATATTTTGTGTTTTTCTACAGCCTAGTTATTTTATCACACTGATGAGATCAAACACAACGTTAAGTTTAACTTCGTACGTTTTATGATTTAACTGATGACAGGACTGTACAAATGACACAAATTTAAGAATTAATGTTTATTTGTGTTAACCTTCACTAAAATATGTCAGCTAGCATAACAATGACATTAAAATTAGCTCAAAAGGTTTTATATCTTGATAGCTGCTTCTGGGTCATATTCTTTTCCTTTTCCCTACATCAAACTCTTTTTTTTAATTGAATAGTCTTTTATTATGAACAAAGCAGCGTCTGGCCTCTGGTCTGAGTTTTAGGTCACACAGATAAAGTTACGACCACCTGAAGTGACACGGATCAGGTTCTCCAGCAAAACATTGTTCTCTTATACATAATCACGACAACACAACAGGTGAGTTTTGTATAAATTATACACAGAACTGTTGCTGCCTGAAGCTACAAAACACCAGAGCCGTTCTCTCACGTACCTGACTGACCAGATATACTGTAGATCTGATCAGGTTGAATTTATTCTGTATGGTTTGCAGTTTGATGTTTGATTTTAAAAGTAGCACAAGTTTCTTTAGAGTCACATCATGTGTTCACAATTATTACACATTTATGCCCAAAATTCACAAATCTGTGATCTGGAACTGAATCTTTTCTCAGTCATTTTGGAGCATTTGAGGATTGCACTAAAGAAATGTTTTAGATTTCAAAACGTGACCAGTTGTAGAAAATGAAAAGCATCATTTCCAGATCTCATCTCCAAAAGCTGCTGCTTCTCTCTTTTTTTTTTAAAACCGGTCTGAGCTTTTGCTAACTGGTGAACAAAGATGTAAATATGCCAGCGGTTTTTATTTATTTATTTATTTATTTAAGACAATGAATATACTGTATTCTCACAGTTTCAACAGCAGAGCAGTCCTCTGCATGTTATTAAAATGATGCCTCTCTCGTTAATTGAAGTTACATAAAAGCTTGACGCGTTGCCCAGTCTGCTGACAAAGAGACGTTTGATTATTTCAGCCCAGTTATGGTGGTCAGTAAACATGCAGGCCAGAGGGCAAAGGCTCTAATAAGGTTCTCGTGCTGAGTCCAGTGCAGAAACATGGCAGTTCAGGTGCTGCCGTTTGCGTTTTGCTACAATTGCATACACACACCGGCCTGACTCAACAGGAACTGACCCAAAAATATCCCTACCAACAATGACAGCAGTCCCTTTTTCATGCAGCACATCTCTGTTGCTCTTTAATTTCACAAACGCACACACACACACACATGGATCACTGTGAATGTTAGCGAGCGGAGCTTATCACACTGTGGGTAGAATATTTGTGTAAATGCTTATTAAGTATTCCCACTATTGTGATCCTGTTTATATTTATTATACCAGGTTCTTTAGATTATTCTGTACCTTTATCAGCACCTTTCTCGTCCCGCAGTGTTCAAGCTAAGAAATAATGTCAAAATGTTCAGCTCTTTCAAGACAATCCTGCTATAACTTTTGGTATTGGTGCAGCTTTAAATATTTAGCCTGTTCAACCATTTTTTTCTTCATAGAAAATGAATTGAGTTCATTTTTCCTCCTTCATATCTTTAAAACGATTTTCAACCTTTTACCGCTCCTTTCACATTTTGTTCAGCTTCTTTCAGCTTTCTTGTGCAAATTTCAACTTTTTAAAGCTAATTTCAGCTGTTTTTTCAGCTGTTTCGTGCTCCTTTCAGATTCTTTCTGCTAACTACAACATTTTTGTGCTGCTTCTAACTTTCTTCTGCTAATTTCAGCTTGCCATGCTCCTTTCCACTTATTTTTTGCAAGTTTAAGCTTTTCTGCTCTTTCAGCTACTATTTAGCTATTTTTATGCTAATTTAAAGTGAGACTGAACCCAGGTTGAGACGGTAACTCCTCCCCCCAGGCCATTTTCAAAATTTCTCTCAAAATGGGCGTGTAGAGAGTCAAGCAGGGGAGGAGGTTGTGGGTTGTCCTGTGTTCACGCCCCCTCTAGTGGTGAACTCTCACCCCTCCCCAAGTTTAGATTTCAAAATGGCGGATAGTCGCGTCTTCAGTAAGTAACAGCCTAAACTTGTACTAAAATAACAGTTCTAAAATGTTGTTGCGTGTATTTAATCACACACAGCTTAAGCGTATGCTTCTGAACACTGAACACATGAAAAACCTGTGTTTAGCTGCATGGCATGAGGTGTACGGTTGTGTTTTTGTCTTTGTTTGGATCACAACGGAGTTGTAGTCCAGCTGCAGTGACTTTAATTCACCACATCTTATTACTTAGCACATTACAAAAGTAACGTTTCATAATATATTTTATTTTAAAATATTGATTTCATCTACCCTCGTTTTTTTGACGTTTTGGCTTAATTTTAATATGCAACCTAGAACTGAACACACGTTGTTTTTTGAATTGACTATAAATGAGCACTAAACAGTGGTAAAATATTTTATTTGTTTTCCAAAGATCCGTGTTTAGAAACATTCTATAAGCTTGTATGATATATTTGTTAGGACGTGCATACAGTATATGTTTAAGCTATGTGTCAGCTAATCAAAACTGAGCACAGCTGGTAAGATTTATGAGAAATTATATTTTTTCAATGCAAACCAAACAAATTGCAATGAATTTAACAATACTGTATCCTTTCAAATGTTTTTTTCAGAGAACTGTGACGACTCAAGCACCCATGCAGCAGCCACGCAGAGTAAGACGATCCCATGATGATGCAGAGTCTCGGCCAGCTGCTGCTTCTCCTGAGACCTGCATCCACGACAATGTTGGTACAGCTGAGACCCTGGTGTTTGTTTGTGGCTGGCAGGTGCAGCATCTTGAAGGTGGTTGGGACTGCTTTCTCTTCTGTCCACTGCATCCATACAGACGAGCTGGAGGTGGTGTCCCGTGACACGACACAGAAACTTTTGTTGTTTTGAATTAACTTACTGTTAATAAAATGAATCATAAACAACTAGTTTTTGTAATCAATTTCTTTCTTTACAGACCTCTGTATTGATAAATACATTTCCAAGTCATACATCAAAGTCAAATTTAAAAGTCAACTTTATTGTCCAAACTGCAATATGTACAGAACATACACAGGATTGAAATTGCATTTCTCTCAGATGCATGCATAATTTAAACAAACATTTAATAAACATGTTTACATCAGCAATTTTTACAAAGTAATGTTTAAATTTAATATAAATTATAATTGTTTCAGGTGTGCAAATATTAAATATTGTAAAACAAAAGAAACAAAGTGCAATAATCAATTAGAGTAATCCAAATTGTACATTATTAAAAAAGTTATAGGAAGCATAAATTTTGAAACGTTAAAATTTAAAAGTTTCCTGTACTTGAATTTATGACTTATAAAAAAATCCCTTTCTGACATAGGTTATGGCCAGATGTGAACAGGTGGGTGTGTACACCTGTGTTACAGACCACCCAGGTGCCCAGTCCGCACAGGGTTAGAAGAAAACATAAATAATAATTTAACACAAGTACATAGTAATTTACATAAAGGGTATCCTATTCTAAAAGAAGTTCACAGAACCAGATGCGAAGTGCCAAATGTGTGACATGTATTTCAAATTCAGCGGAAGATGATGCAGAGTCTCGGCCAGAGCTGCGTCATCTCTTGAGACCTCCATCCACGACAATGTTGGGTGCAGCTGAGACCTTGGTGTTTGTTTGTGGATGGCAGGTGGACCATCCTGCGGGTGGAGCATCCTGAAGGTGGTCTCGAGTGTTTGGGACTGCTGCACGGCTCAGATTCCCTGGATGTGGAACGCCTCATATGGAGCTAAAAAACAACAACACATTTTTAATCACCTTACAAAAAAACATACTTGAGAAACATTACTGTTCTATCACTTTGTTGATCTGTCAAACAGATGACCCAGTGCAAAATAAATACTGCTGCACAGATTATTATTATTATTTTACAAATACCTTGATCCACAACATTATTTGCAACAAAAGAACGCAGGTGCTGTGCGAATTTCTGTTCCCCCGTGAGAATCTGTTCCCCCTGTGTCGGGAGCGCGCACCCTTTCTCTCAAATAATGAAAAAACAACAACAACAAAAACCCAGACATTAACTATCAAAAAATAGCAGCTAGAAATAATTTTTCTCCAGTCATATTTTTAATTTGAATGAGATTTAGCCTACCACAAAGCCTACACTTATCTTTGCAGGAAGTTTTCTTGTCCTCTATCAGCTGCTTCCAGCCTTCTATATTAGTAATAAAAATTATAAATAGGCTATATATGATGTGTTGGTGGCTGATACTTTGTATTTGTCAGACTAGATTCTGTCGGAGATAAATAAATAAAAAACCTGTACAGTAGTCTACACCCCACACTCTAGACCAGGTTTATTTATTTAGTGGAGGTTTTATATTTATTTATTTATCACCAGGAGCTGTCGATTAAAATGAGCTATAACTGTGACACGATAGTGTGGACTCGTTTCAGAACTCAGATGCGCCTCACGGTCGGATCCCGACACAGGGGGAACAGATTCTCAGGGGGGAACAGAGCATTTAAACACAACTACAACACAAACGTTGATCAGCAACAGATGAAAACGCCACGACCTTATGTGGGGCCACACCGAAGCAAAGCTGCAGGTCGCAAACACAGCACATGAAGAAACACGTCATATACTCAAAAGATAAATTATGGAATGAAAGGTGTAAAATGGTACTCACCTCCAAACGGATTGTACCCTGATGGTGTAAGGGTGGGTGAACATCAGTTTGAAGAGCTATTCTTGGAACAGCTTCACTCATCAATGCTAATGCTATGTTGCTAATCGCTAATCCAACCCCTGAACTCTGGAGCAGTGTTGCCAGATAGAATCCAGGTTTTCCAGCCCCAAAATCTGTTAAACACCACCGAAAAACCGCCCAATCAGAAAGTGTCACGTGACATCACATACAGCAAAGCGGGGGGGGGGAATAGGTCCTCTGGATGGGTTAAAAAATTGTAGAAACGCTTCTTCTTTTATCCAACAGACTTTTTCTTTTTTTACTTCTGTATTTACAAAAAAAATTATATATATATATATATATATATATATATATATATATATATATATATATATGTATATGTATA
>JBBPBX010000400.1:0-14103 GCA_038048925.1 Garcialebias charrua | reverse complement strand
ATATATATATACTATATATATATATATATATATATATATATATATATATATATATATATATATATATATATATATATATATATATATATATATATAAAATCACACACACACAGTACCCCCAACTCCTGTAAAGATATATCGGTGTTTATTTGTTCAATGTGATTAATCAAAACCAGTTAAATGTGATCATTGGTGCTCTTTATTAAGAAAATCAACATGTCACATTTCAGGAACTGATTATTATAGACACATTAAATGTTCACTAATGAATATTTCTATATTTATCATCACAGTAATAGTGTTACACACATTATTAGTTGTTAACACTCAAAATTAGTGTTTACCTATACTGTAACCTAAACATTTAAGGAATAAACATTTTTATTAATCACTTTAAAAGTTATAAATGTTGTCTTTGGTGCATGTTTGCTTTCCAAATATATGTCCAAATGTCATTCACACGGTGTGTGTGAATGACAGGCATAAAACACTTTGTAAAACGGTGCTTTATGAAGTTCAGTCCGTTTCCTTCTATCAGTTGACCGGCAGTTCTGCCACATCCAATATGGCGGCCGCTCTGACGTACCGCCGCTACGGACCAGCCCACTCAACGAGGCGTCCACTAACTGCCTCACCAGTTCTCTGTTGGGATCGCCCTGGCAGATGACAATAGCCAATCAGTGATGGAGAAAGGTCAGAGGAGCTTTGCTATGAAATAATGATGAATGATTGTTTGAAATTCATTTAATAGTTAACTCAGAAACCGCCGATCTGACTCCAAATCCGCCCAAATTATCACCACCCGCCCGAAGCTATTTTTAGCCGCTAAGTAGAGAGTGAAAACCGCCCAAATGGCGGTAAACCGCCCAATCTGGCAACACTGCTCTGGAGGGGGAGTGACCTTCTCAGGGGAGTGGCTCCACTTTTATATTAAGGCAGGAGACGATGTGACGTCACAACGGAGCAGACATGTCACAACAGAGCATTTGAGCTATTAGTAAAATTAACGTGCAATAACGTGCAATAACTTCTGTTCAACCCATAGGGCTACCGTGAACACGTTTTTAGACCAAATATTGCCGATTTTAACTAATACGCACAAATACATGAAAATTTACACAGAAATAGTGCTCTGAAACTTTTTATACACATTCTAGGGAGTTTATCAGCTAAAAAAAGGTAATTTTGGGTTTAGTCGCTCTTTAAGCTTTTTCAACTAGTTCCACATTTTTTGCTCTCATTTAAACTTTTTTCAGCCTAATTCAGCAAAATTGTGCCCTCTTCACTTCCTTCTGGTAGTTTAAGCTTCTTCCTGCTTCTTTAGCTACTATTTAGCCATTTTTGCAAATTTCTGCTTTTTCCAGATACTGTACTGTAATTTCTACTTTTTTGTGCTCATTTATGCTTCTTTAACCCTAACTGGGCACAGTTGTGCTCTCTCCAATTCCTTCTGGTATTAAGTTTTTTTCTGCCTTTTCGGCTTTTTTTTTTTGTTTGTTTGTTTGTTTTGTGGCTAATTTCAGGTTTTATTTATTTTTATTTATTTATGTATTCATTTTAAGCAAATTTTCTAATTTTGTGCTCATTGCTGCTTATTTAAACCAAATTCAGCAAATACTGTATGTATTCTTTCTAACTTACCGGTATGCTTGTTCTCCCATTTCAGCTAAAGTTCAGCTGTTCTTCAGCACTAAGCATTCACACTGTATGGTGGAACACCTGGAGAGCTGGTGCAAGGAGAATAACCTTCACATCAATGTGAAGAAGACAAAGGAGATGATTGTGGACTTCAGAAGGAACAAACACACCCACACCCCACTGAACATAAGTGGATCTGCAGTGGAAGTGGTCTCCAGCTACAAGTACTTGGGTGTACACATGAATGATAACCTCAGCTGGAGCAACAACACCACCAGCCTGATCAAGAAAGGTCATCAGAGACTCTACTTCCTCAGACGGCTGAGACGAGCTGGTCTGAGTAGCCCAGTCCTCACCTCCTTCTACAGGTGTGCAGTGGAGAGCATCCTGTGCTCCAGCATCAACGTGTGGCATGGAGGCTGCACAGCTGCAGAAAGAAAAGCTCTACAGAGAGTGGTGAAGGCTGCACAGAAGTCTGTTGGAGTCAGTCTCCCCACCATCACAGACATTTACACCTCCAGATGCAGGAAGAGGGCCACCTGCATCATGAAGGACCCCACTCACCCAGCACACACACTTTTTGCCCCACTCCCCTCAGGAAGGAGGTTGAGGAGCATTAAAGGTTCAGTCTGCAGTTTTTGGTAGAACGTAGCACTTGGAAAATTTTCATCTGGGAAAGAATTCTGGTCCCTCCCCCCTCAAGAGCCATATATGGCTCAGCTCGCTCTTGCTGTCTGTGAAATTCAGCTTTGCTTCCGAATGCTCCGCCTCCACTACATTTCCTCTCAGCAGCTTCGAAGTTCTGTGATTATATGTTAATAAAACGTTCTAAAAAATAAAATAAAAACATGGAGCGCTGGTCCAGCACACCATGAAATCTGCAGAGCCGCGCGCAGCCACGTTGAACCCGAGTTTAATTTGCTCGTGACAAATTCATTCATTTCCTGAATGTTTCTGTCATTGAATGAAGCATCACTTGACTTTTGGCAAAAAAAAAACAAAAGAAAAGTCCAGATCAGGGATGAAGAAGGGGAATTTAATACATTTGTGTCACATACAAAACAGTTTTGCATCGCTTTGCAATTATTTCAACGAGAACCTGCGCGGCCGCTGCGGGCTGGGACGGGGGGGGCGTGGGTTAGGAGCGTGAGAAGTGAGAAGCTCTGTTTTTATTGGCTGGTTAAAAACTCTGTTTTTATTGGCTGGTTAACGGCGGGTCACTGTGGCTTTTTTGAAATTCTTATTTACCACCTGGAGAAGCAAGGGGACTATAGTTTTTTTCAGAGATTACTTTGTCTAACATCAGCCTGTCAGGAGATAGTGACAGAGTGAAGAAATATGTTAAAAATATATTTTTAGAAAACTTACAGACTGCACTACAGAACTGCAGACTCAGCATTAAAGGTACACTATGTAACTTTGTAATGCAGTCTGTAACTTTTCTAACAATATATTTTTAACATATTTCTTCACTCTGTCACTATCTACTGACAGACTGATGTTAGACAAAGTAATCTCTGAAAAAAACTATAGTCCCCTTGCTTCTCTATCAGCATTTATAAAAACACTAAAAACACAGAGTGACCCGGACAATGACCAGCCAATAAAAACAGAGTTGTTTGTCACGCCCCAACCCACGCCCCCGCCTGTCCCAGCCTCAGCGCCGCGCACATTCTCATTCAAAGGATTGCAAAGCGATGCAGGACTGTTTTGTATGTGACACAAATGTATTAAATATCCCTTCTTCATCCCAGAGCTGGACTTTTATTTTGTTTTTTTGCCAAAAGTCAAGTGATCGCTTCATCCTTCACTGACAGGAATGAGGAAATGGATTTGTCACGAGCGAAAAAAACTCATGTCCAAAGTGGCTGGTGAAGCTCTGCTGATTTCTGCTGGTTTTTGTGTTGTTGGACCAGTGATTCATGGTTTTATTATATTTTTTAGAACGTTTTATCAACATATAACCACAGAACTTCGCAGCGCAAAGACAGGACATGTAGTGGGGGTGGAGCATTCCAGACCTGCACTGACAGAAATGATGAAGTCACGAGCGAATTAAATCATGTCCAACGTGGCTTCGTGAAGCTCTGCTGATTTCTGCTGGTTTTTGTGTTGTTGGACCAGTGATTTATGGTGAATTAAGAGTTTAAGTATTAAATGTTTTTCTGACTAAATGTTTATCAATTTTTATGTTAAGCGTTAATGCTTAATGCAACACTTGTGAGAGAAAACATTTTAGTTTAGTGTCAAGATGTATTCATTAAACTAACCTTGAAGTGGGGGGTTTTGTGTGGCTTTGCTTCAAAGGCCCGGAGTTTCTTTGAAGGACAAAGGGCCCGTCCTTCTTGGAAGAACTAGTCTTTGATGAATGGTTGCATATCGCCCATCTCACTTCAAGTCCGCAGTTCTTCTGAAAAGGGAGTGAAGTTGTTGTGTTCAGTTGAGGGCAAACTGACCCGTGCCTAGCACCACTTTACTCTGAAAAACAAGTTTGAGTGAAGTCATCACACCCACAAGGTATAAATGATGAGTAGCGCACTTAGAGTCTTTGAGGGTCCGCTGCCGAGTCATGATCAAGACGTCCAGTTGCATGATGTATATTCCTCGCCAAACTGTGAGGCCCTTCCAGTTTGTGTCAAGGTAAGGGATAATGTATTTTACATCAATGTCTAAGTTTGAGTATTTAAGTTTTACTGTAACGAGATTAAACAGACACTTTGATCTTAGCAGGAAAACTGTGTGTGACTTGTATGTTTATTGTATATCTGAGATGATGTACAACTGTATGTTTTGTCTTTGTTGTTTTCCTTTTTCTGTCACAGTTTTTTTTAATAAATGACATCATTATTGTTAAGGGAATCTGTGTTTGTTTTCTTCCAAACAAGTGTGTGCCTATCCTTCACAAACTTGAAAATATGATAAAACATTAACCATTTGGGTTGATCTGAAATATCATAAAACATTTTTGGCGTCACTTCGCAGGATTGATGGAGGAATGTACCACTGTTTGGAGAGAAAAAAAAGGAAAAGTGTGAAGCTGTGTTCTTGTGGCGGGTATGAAGTCCCGGTTTTGTTCCTGCCAGTGTGCAGAGGTGAAGTGAGAGCTGATAAGAGGTGTGAGTCCCTGTCAGCAATTTATGTCCTGTTTTTTGACCAGCGTTTTGGGGGACGCCCTGAAGCGGTTTTCAGAAAACACAGATGCGTAACAGTTGCCGAGCAGGCAGCCTTAAAGAGAAGGAAAAAGAGCAGAAAGTAACAGAAGATTTTGCGCCAGGGTTGGGAAACCCTCGTTGTCTATCTGAAAAGTAACCGAAGTATTTTTGCCAGGGCGAGAAGACCCTTGATCAATAGTTTTATAATAACAGATAGGAATGAAGATTTTGTACCAGGGTGTAGAAACCCTTGTTGATCAGCTGTGAGTTTTGCCTGAGGGAGTTTTGAAACAATTCATTAAGCCCTGAAAAAGTCAGGTGATTTATTTTGATAGCTTTATCAGTTGAAGTTAAAAAGTCTGGTGTTTATTTTTTTGACAGCCCAGTTGAAGTAAAAAAAAAGGGAGCAAACGCTTTTCTGTGTGTTTCTGCAGCTGCGTGTGGGAGGTTGCTACGAGAAGCAGGACAGCCCAGATGAATTGTTTATGGGTACTGCTGTGTGCACAGTTTGAAAAAAAAAAGGAGAGTGGTGGAGCTCGTTGAAGCAGATACTAAGAACGGGAGGAATTCCTGTAGGTCAGGAAGTAGTCCAGAAATTTGATGTGTGAAAAAATAAGCAGGAGTGAATTGTAGGTCAGGAGTAAAAATTGAAGTAGAAAAGGGTGAAAGAAAAAAATTCATAGACTGAAAAAGAGAGAAAAAGAGTGTGTGCAAGTTTTTTAATGATGAGAGAGGAGGTGTGAGTAGCACCGTACTGTGTCTTATCTGTCATGAGTAATGTGTGTACGCGTGTGTACAACGGCCCCTTCCGCTCCCTCTGTCATGAGTAAAAATGTAAAAAGACAAAGGTCAGATGTGTTACGAGCTAGGCTAGGTGACAATAGTCAGCCAGTGATAGTGGAAGACATTCAGGGGGAAGTTGCATATCTTTCTAAAAGGTTTGGAAGGCTGAGAGAATGCATGGAGCGCTTGGTCCGGTTGTGTGTGAGAGATGTTTTATGTCAGATAAAGATGTTAAAAAGAGCAGCTTGAAGACGGCGCATGGTGTGCACATGCAAGTGTGTTTTGGCTGTAGTGAGGAATGCATGAGGAAAGTGATTGAACTGAAAAGAGGAACAAAGAGGTGCGGAACTACAGTATTTGTGTTGAAGGAACGGGGGTCAGGAGACGGCCCTTGTTTGATGGGTTTTTTTTATTTTTATGCAACGTCTGCCTTATTTCCAGAACAGAGAAGAGACGGCAGCTTTGAGAGAGGGAGTTTAAGGAGGAGCTGAGAGACAGGAGCTCTGAGGAAAGAAAGAAAAAAAAAGAGTCACTGCTGTGTTTGAGCCGTTGACATTAGAAATTTATTGGAAGAATCAGACAGTGAATAAAAAAAAGAAGAGGATTTTTAAGGTTTTTTTTCCCCCCTCCTCCTCCAAGTTTAAAGAATGAACCTTTTATCTAAAAAGATGACTAATCCCTGTCTTTCTGTGTCACCCAAGCATTTGTTTTTTCCACAGCTTGGTGTCGTGGCTTGTCCTTGTCTGTTGGGACAACAGAGGTAGGCCCAGGGGACAACGTGACCGACTCCAGTGAGAAGCGCCTGAGGGTGGTAGCTTGTGTCGTGTGTTGGGTCATCGCTTCATCGGTGCAGCGGTACTGCTGGATGATCGGCGCGCCTGAGGGTGGTGGCTTGTGTCATGTTGGGTCATCGTTTCATCGGTGCACCGGTACTGCTGGGTGTTCGGAGCATCTGAGGATGGGTGTTCATGCTCATCTGTGCTGTGGTGGTGCTGCTGCTGATGACCACACCTCTGAAAAATGAGACGTGTCCTGAGGGGGATAAAGTGGGTCTTTGCCGTGTTAAGAAGACAGGATGACTTCAAAATGTCCTGTAAATCGGTCCTGCTGGTGACAAATGTCCTGTAAATCGGTCCTGTTGGTGACGAGTGTGAGCAGAGGTGTCCAGCAGGTGTAATGTTCCAGTGCAACGACCTTGTGCATGGACCTTTAAGGTGTTACATGTAAGCAAGCTGTTCCAGAGGGTGGAGCCGCAAGACCCATCGTGAAGTGACTAGTTTGGGAACATTCTTTATTGTTCTTTGAATTTTTATTTTGTTTTATTTTATCTGAAGTGATGAAATATGATATGAAGATTGATGATTTTGTTTTTGAGACTAAATGATGATTAATTTGAGTTACAATAACTCTCACCTATGACATGCACATGTACAGATATGTGCTGCAAACAGGAAAGGTTTTTTTTCTGGACAGTAAAATCGTCCTTAAAAAGTAACTAGGTACCCTTTTAAAGGATGAATGTGTTGTACGCTTGTGGGAGTGGAGACAACAAGACTTATTGATTGATTAATTGGCAATTCTGCTTTGCAGTCACTCTGGACCCCTTCTGGTACGCAACAAAACGGGTCCATAGGTGCCGAAACTTATGATTGAGTTTCTATGTCTGACTGTCCGCTTGAAANCATAGGTGCTGAAACTTATGATTGAGTTTCTATGTCTGACTGTCCGCTTGAAAGTGTTCACATGTATTGAACAGCAAAAGGTTTTACAGCGGTTAAAACTAATAAAGCGGGAATATGCAGTATCCCTCCTTTACTTTTTTTAGTACTTTGTTTGTAGGAAGGATCATATAATTAGATTAGTTTGTAACACTGTCTTAAAATGATGATTGAACTTATAGTGTGACTGGTGTCCCATGAGGTGACAGGAAACATTTTCAAACTTAGTCAGAAAATCATAGGGTGGAATGAATTAACACTACTTTGACTAAGGCTACGCTTTTTTGCGCGAGTGAACTTGGCTTCTAAATCCCCCAGTCCCTTTCAGTGGGCTATATAATGTCGATTCAAATGCTAATGACCCTACTAAAGACCCATTAATTGTACACCTACACCCCCCCACCCCCTACCCCTCAGTCCAAAATCCTTGGACCCAGTGTAGGCCTTGTATAACACATAAGCATTTATCGCTGCCAGGTCAAGCATGTTGTAGAACACGGCAATGGGCCGCACCTTATATAAATGTGCAATCTGGTCCATTATACCGGTGTGTCAGTTGACCTTAGGTCATGTGACCTGTGTCAAGCACCTTGATAACAGTTTATCTGTTTTAACTGTGCTATAGAAATAAAATTGACTTGACTTGACTTGACTGTGACGGTCCGTCAGTTGACCTCATGTCATGTGACCTATGTCGGTCTGTCAGTTGACCTCATGTTGTGTGACCTGTGTCGGTCCATCAGTTGACTTCATGTCATGGTCCGTCAGTTGACCTCGGGTCATGTGACCTGTGTCGGTCCGTCAGTTGACCTCATGTCGTGTGACCTGTGTCGGTCCATCAGTTGACTTCATGTCGTGTGACCTATGTCGGTCCGTCAGTTGACCTCGGGTCATGTGACCTGTGTTGGTCCGTCAGTTGACCTCAGGTCATGTGACCTGTGTCGGTCCGTCAGTTGACTTCATGTCGTGTGACCTATGTCGGTCCGTCAGTTGACCTCAGGTCATGTGACCTGTGTCGGTCCGTCAGTTGACCTCGGGTCATGTGACCTGTGTCGGTCCGTCAGTTGACCTCGGGTCATGTGACCTGTGTCGGTCCGTCAGTTGACCTCAGGTCATGTGACCTGTGTCGGTCCATCAGTTGACTTCATGTTGTGTGACCTATGTCGGTCCGTCAGTTGACCTCAGGTCATGTGACCTGTGTCGGTCCGTCAGTTGACCTCGGGTCATGTGACCTGTGTCGGTCCGTCAGTTGACCTCAGGTCATGTGACCTGTGTCGGTCCGTCAGTTGACCTCAGGTCATGTGACCTATGTCGGTCCATCAGTTGACCTCAGGTCATGTGACCTGTGTTGTCCATCAGTTGACTTCATGTCGTGTGACCTATGTCGGTCCGTCAGTTGACCTCAGGTCATGTGACCTGTGTCGGTCCATCAGTTGACCTCGGGTCATGTGACCTGTGTCGGTCCGTCAGTTGACCTCGGGTCATGTGACCTGTGTCGGTCCATCAGTTGACCTCAGGTCATGTGACCTGTGTCGGTCCGTCAGTTGACCTCAGGTCATGTGACCTGTGTCGGTCCATCAGTTGACTTCATGTCGTGTGACCTATGTCGGTCCGTCAGTTGACCTCAGGTCATGTGACCTGTGTCGGTCCGTCAGTTGACCTCAGGTCATGTGACCTGTGTCGGTCCGTCAGTTGACCTCGGGTCATGTGACCTGTGTCGGTCCGTCAGTTGACCTCAGGTCATGTGACCTGTGTCGGTCCATCAGTTGACTTCATGTCGTGTGACCTATGTCGGTCCGTCAGTTGACCTCAGGTCATGTGACCTGTGTCGGTCCGTCAGTTGACCTCGGGTCATGTGACCTGTGTCGGTCCGTCAGTTGACCTCAGGTCATGTGACCTGTGTCAGTACGTCAGTTGACCTCATGCCGTGTGACCTGTGTCGGTCCGTCAGTTGACTTCATGTCGTGTGACCTATGTTGGTCCGTCACTTGACCTCAGGTCATGTGACCTGTGTTGGTACGTCAGTTGACCTCAGGTCATGTGACCTGTGTCGGTCCGTCAGTTGACCTCGGGTCATGTGACCTGTGTCGGTCCGTCAGTTGACCTCGGGTCATGTGACCTGTGTCGGTCCGTCAGTTGACCTCAGGTCATGTGACCTGTGTCGGTCCATCAGTTGACTTCATGTCGTGTGACCTATGTCGGTCCGTCAGTTGACCTCAGGTCATGTGACCTGTGTCGGTCCGTCAGTTGACCTCAGGTCATGTGACCTGTGTCGGTCCGTCAGTTGACCTCGGGTCATGTGACCTGTGTCGGTCCGTCAGTTGACCTCAGGTCATGTGACCTGTGTCAGTACGTCAGTTGACCTCATGCCGTGTGACCTATGTCGGTCCGTCAGTTGACTTCATGTCGTGTGACCTATGTTGGTCCGTCACTTGACCTCAGGTCATGTGACCTGTGTCGGTACGTCAGTTGACCTCATGCCGTGTGACCTGTGTCTGTCCGTCAGTTGACCTCATGTCGTGTGACCAGTGTCGGTCCGTCAGTTGACTTCATGTCGTGTGACCTGTGTCGTTTTGTCAGTTGACCTCATGTCATGTGACCTGTGTCGGTCCGTCAGGTGACGGACAACAATAGGTCAAGCATGTTGTAGAACACAGCAATGGGCCACCTGCATGTGACGGCACGTACCGTATATACTGTACATGTGCCAAGGACAAGGAGAGAGACAGTACTTGTAAGCAAAATAATTTATTTGACAGACCATCAGGGTTACAGGATAATCAGCACAGCAGAATAAGACAATTTTATGCATAAAATTGTTCTGGAGCAGACAAAGCTTTCCGTTCAGTGGATGTCCCAAAATGCTCAACTGTGAGATAAATTCAGGGTCTGTTATGTGTGAATTCAGGTCAGGGCCTCTCTTCTGACTAAGGGGGGAAGTGCAAGCAGAGTCTTACTTACCTGGTGGAAACATTGGAATGCAGTCTGTGCAGTCTGGTGTGGTGGGGGTGTCTGAGTTGAGTGCACACATATTTATAACAAAAGGCAGTTAATGGTCCAATAATTGCTCAGAAGAAGGAGGGGGTTTGTCCTCAGGATCTTGAAAATTCAGTCATCCTAGTGTTAAGAGTTTAAGTATTAATGTTTTTCTGACTAAATTTTTATCAATTTTTTAATGCTTAATGCAACACTTGTGAGAGAAAACATTTTAGTTTAGTGTCAAGATGTATTCATTAAACTAGCCTTGAAGTGATGGGTTTGTGCGGCGTTGCTTCAAAGGCCCGGAGTTTCTTTGAAATACAGGGCCCGGTATTTCTCGGAAAAGCCATAAGGTCTTTGATGAATGCATATCACCTATCCTACTTCAAGTCTGTAGTTCTTCTGAAACAACAGAGAAATGATTTTTCTTGCAGCCGAATTAGCATTTATGATCCAGTAATTTTGTCTTAATCTTGACAACATATGAGCTCTTCCTGTATGTCCCAATTGTTGATGAATATGGCACAAAATCAGTGTAGACACATACATATCCTTTGTCAAAATTGCAGGATGCTTTGCTTCAACAGGCATGGCTGTTTTATTCAACCTGCCACCCACTCTGATGATCCCAACATCCAATACTGGGTCAAGTTTGTACAGAGAACTTCTCTTGGAGACTTCTTTGAGACCACTGGTGATTAAAGCTATTTCAGTTGTAAATTTCTGTTGTTGTACAAACTGAATAATAGCTTGTTGTGCCTTGGCCAAGTGTTCTGGAATCAGATTTTCTTTCTTAAGAGTGTTCTTAAACCTTTCCATCTGCTTTTCCAGTTCTTTCTTTTGATTTTCTGGATCATTTTTATTCAAGTCTGCAGCAGCAAACTCCTTCCTTTTCTGTTGCAACGTCATCAGGATCCTTTTCAGCTCTGGGTCATCCACTGGTATGGCACGGTAATCCACATCCAGTTTAGGCCATTCCTGTTCTGATCTGTGGAGAAATTCTGGCCCATTTATCCATCTCCTGCATTTGAGGAACTCCTCAGCTCTCATGCCTCTGGATGCATCATCTGCAGGATTCTCCTTGGAGGAAACATATCTCCACTGATTTACATCTGTTGCTTCTCGAATGACAGAGATTTTGTTTGCAACGAAGGTGTGAAATCTCCTGCTTTCACTTGAGATGTATTTTAGTACTGTTGTACTATCAGTCCAGAAAACAGGTTTTTCCAACTCCATCTGCAGCTCTTTTTGCAGCAGTTTATTTACCCGGACAGCGAGGACAGCAGCTGTTAATTCCAACCTGGGGATTGTCATTTGCTTTATGGGAGCAACTCTTGCTTTTCTTAGAATGAAAGCAACGTGTGAGATATTATTCTTTTCCAGCTTTAAATATGACACTGTTCCATAGCCGTCTTGACTGGCGTCAGAAAAATGATGTAGTTGTGCTTTGTCTGGCTTTCCAATGCAGTTTAATTTGATGCAACGTTCCACTTTAAAATTTGAAATCAGCTGGAAATCCTCCAGCCAATCACACCACTGCTTAGAGAGAAAATGGGGAATAATTTCATCCCATTTCAAATCTCGTCGACAAAGTTCTTGTAGCAACAGTTTAGCTGGCATACTAAAGGGGGCCAGGATTCCCAAGGGATCATACAGTGAGCCAACCACAGACAAAATGCCCCTTCTCGTCTGTGGGCGGTCCTGCACAGAGGTTCTGAACTTGAACTTATCTGTTTCGATGAACCACTGTAAACCCAAAGCTCTGTCGACTGGAAGCTGATCTTTGTCCAAATCCAGATTCTTGATTTCTTTTGCTCTCCTTTCCTCTGGAATGGACATAAGCACTGTGCGACTGTTGCTGACCCATTTTGAAAGTGTGAATCCTCCTTTAGAGCAGAGGTCGGTCAGCCTGTTCACCATGTGCACTGCATCTTCTTCTGTGGGAACAGATTTTAAACAGTCATCCACATAAAAGTTATTTTTGATTGTATCAACCACTTCAGCAGGAAATTGTTGTGCATTGTCGTCAGCAGTTCTTTGCAGAGCATAATTTGCGCAGCTAGGAGAAGACACTGCTCCAAACAAATGAACCAACATCCTGAACTCCTGTGCAGGTTTTGAAGTGTCATCATGATGCCACCACAAGAAGCGGAGAAAGTTTACATGCTTTTTGGAGATATAAACTTGGTGAAACATGGCATCAATGTCAGCCATAAGTGCAACAGGCTCTTTTCTAAATCTGATGAGGACTCCAACCAAAGAGTTTGTAAGGTCAGGTCCTTGTAGAAGCTGACTGTTCAATGATGTTCCTTTATAAGTTGATCCACAATCAAATACGACTCTCAACTTGCCTTTGGTGGGATGATGCACTCCATGATGAGGAACATACCATAGTTGTCCATCATCCTTCTGTAGCTCCTCTGTTTGTACAGCCTCAGCATGTCCTTGTTGCAGCATGTTGTTCACACACGCAGTATATTCCTCCTTATACCGAGCGTCCTTTTCAAATCTCCTTTTGAGGCTCTGGAGGCGCTGCTTTGCAACACAGATGTTATTTGGCAATCTGGGACTTTCACTCCTGAAGGGTAAGTCAACATGATAATGACTTCCAACAAGTTTTGTTGAGTTATTAACAATGTTCAAAAAATGCAGATCCTCTCTGGACATTTCAGTTTTTTCTTCTGATGATATTTCATTAAAATCATGATTGTACTGTTTGACCAGCATTTCTTTAAGATGCTCAACAGAAATTCTGTTCGCCGTTATGGCAGTGCAAATGTTTTTATTGTTGCTGTTGCTCCTAGTGCGCAGGGGACCATTTATGACCCAGCCCACTTTAGTTTTTACAGCATAGGGTCCACCATCTACACTGTTTATCACCTCCCAGGGCTCTAAAACATTTGAAGCATCCATTCCTATCAGCATTTCCACATCTGCGTTGATGTTATGAAGTTTGACAGGTTTAAGATGAGGCCATTGATCAATGTCTTGTTGTTGGGGAATGTTCACTCTAGAAACTGGCATGATACTTTGAGTCAAAACATCTGGCAGCTCCATGAAGTCATTTGTTTCCAGATCAGATACTTCCAAACCAGACACAACTTGTGCATTAACAACTTTATTTTGACTCATTGTTTTCAGCAGAATATTTGTCCTTTTGCCCTTCAAGTTCAGACTTTCTGCCAGGGTTTCTGTACAGAATGTACCTGAACTTCCTGGATCAAGAAATGCATAGGTTTGTACAACTTTGTTACTCTTTTGACTTTTGACTTTAACTGCAACAATAGAAAAAACAGCATCATCATCATGACCGGCCCCAATATGCCCACATGTCTGAGTTGTTGCAGTTAAAAGGTTGACGTGAGACCTTGTTGTATGTTGGGTTTGTTCTGAAGAGGCTTCTGGCTTTCTTTGCCCAATGTGAAGAACCCCTGGATGCCTTTGATGACACACGTTGCAATCCAAACGACTCCTGCAGTCTTTGCTTGTGTGACCAACTTTCAGGCAACCAAAACAAATGCCCTTTTCCTTCATGAAAGTCAACTTATCTCGATGCATTTTAGCTTTAAATTGCATACAGTTTTCCAATAGATGATTTCTCTGTGAACAAAACAGGCAGCTGTGAAGAACGGTAGGTTTGTTCTTGTTTTCATTTAAGTGAGTTCTGGCTTCTGGAATTATGCTGACGTTAGTGGCAAAACTGCTTCCCCTTTTCCTTTGCTTGCTGGAACTTGAAACTTTAGAGTAGCTCCCAGTTGATGGGTCTTGGATGTTGCCAAACACTGGATCTGAAGCTATTTTTACTTTTTTTCATTCATTCAACCTTTATTTAT
>JBBPBX010000399.1:119726-133801 GCA_038048925.1 Garcialebias charrua | reverse complement strand
CATGCGTCAGGACAAATCAAATATCTTCAAACTTCTGTTTGCAGAGGGGTACAAGGCAGGGTTGCCCACTTTAACCAGCATTATTTGCTATTTTTATTGAACCTTTAGCAGCAGCAATCAGGAAAAATATTGATATTAAAGGCATACACTGTAAAAACACAGAACATAAAATTAGTCTTTATGCGGACAATGTTTTACTTTTTCTTCAGAACTCAGGAAACTCAATATCTAATGTTATCAAATTAATGAACTCATTCTCAAAAGTTTCTGATTATTCTATAAATTGGACAAAATCTACAGTTCTTCCAATAAATTGCATGTTTAATACTTCTCTCTATGAAAAGACTACAATCAGGTAACATTACATATTTGGGTATTAATATCTCTCCTAAATTGGAAGACTTACTAAAATTGAATCATATCCCACTATTAAAGAAAATTGAAGACAATCTTACTAGATGGAGATCTCTACCCATATCACTTATGGGAAGAGTTGCCTCAGTAAAAATGATGGTCCTGCCGAGAATAATTTCTTTATTCTCAATGATTCCAAATAAACCTTCAACTGAATGGTTTAAGTCCCTGGACTCTTTTATATCTAAATTCCTTTGGAAAAATAAAACCCCACGTATTAGTTTAAAAACATTACAGAAATCCAAAGATACCGGAGGATTAGAACTTCCAAACTTTTAGAGAAAGCTTTTATTGAGAAAGCTTATCGGATGATGAGCGAAACGTCTTGTTTGTTACAAATAAAGTCCAGTTGTTCTGTATTGAACGCCTTTTTTGATTCCAAACTTTTATTACTACTATTTAGCCAACAGGTTACAATATATGTCAAAGTGTGCTGGTGAAGATTTTCAGTCGTCCAGTGCATGATAAAATCAAAAAAGGCGTTCAATACAGGATCAACTGGACTTTATTTGTTGCAGAAAACGTTTCGACTCCTGTCCAGAAGTCTTTTTCAATTCTGAATGAAAGGAAGCTGTGAGACCGAGAAGTTTTATACAGGCTGACATGCCACGCACCAACATATGAAATTGGAAACTGAAATAACCCCACAACATACCTGAGATAACATGCCCATTCTATTTAAATTGACAAAACAACACATCACAGCTTAACAGAAGGGGGTTTGTAACACATACATGTAAATTGAAAGATCACACCTTAACAGTAGGGGGTTCCCTTGAGGTCCGAAACATTTTCTGCAACAAATAAATTCCAGTTGATCCTGTATTGAACGCCTTTTTTGATATGTCAAAGTGGTTAAATCTGAATGCACTAGATAAAACTTGGATAGATATAGAACAAACTTTATGTAATAATATTAGGATTTCAGATCTACCATTTATTAGTACAGATATAAAAAGACATGTCTGCTTTAAAAGTATCAATATTAGCTCATCTCTGACGGCATGGTGGGAGTATCTGAAAATGACAAAGTCTTCACTGCTCCCATGCAGATACACCCATCTGGAACAATCCTGACATACAGCAAGAAAATAATATGTTAAATTTCCCAGGTTGGAGAATTAAAGGGATTGAACGTCTGGAACACATATTTGAGGGTATAGACTTTATTCCATTCAATAAATTAATAATACAATATGACATTGATAATAAATATTTCCTAGACATTAAGTCTGTTGTAAAAAAAGAAATTTAGGCTTAATAAAACATTGTTGGAAACACCAATATGTGTGTTAGAGTTCATTAATCTTCAACCCCCCAAATTATTATCTAAAATATATAAAAAATTGTCTAGAATCGATGACTCAATAACACTACCTGTTGAAAAATGGGAGTCAGATTTATCAATCAACTTTGAACAAAAAACCTGGTCTCAAGTATGTTTAAAAACATTTAAATTGACTAGAATCTCCAATTTACAATTAATACAATATAAGGTTCTCTATAGAGTACATTATACAGGTCAGCGAATGTTTAAGATGGGCTTTATACCATCTAACAAGTGCTCACAGTGCATAAGTAATACACCTGATGATTATATTCACGCGCTCTGGTTCTGTCCACCCGTTCAGAGGTTCTGGGTACAGGTATGTGAAGACGTCTAAATGTTTGAAATGTAATATCCCACTCTCTCCCTCTGTTTGCTTATTGGGTATCTTTGAAGATGTTACACTAGAAAAAAATACATTCTGTATGCTTTTCACTGCCTAAAGCCCGATGCAGAGCTCAGCGTCCTCCCTAGACGCCACACACGGCACATTCTGTGCGCGCCTGTTCACCGGGCAGAGCTCTGCTTTCTTCTCACGTTCTCTGTGAGCAGCTGCACGCGGAGGGGGACTGAACTGAGGTCGCTGATTGGTCAGACACCGCTCGTAAAATTGGAGCTTGGCGCGTTCGCGTGAACGTTCAAAGGGCTTGTGCAGCGGCGACCGCACGGCGCTCACACAGCGGGGCGCCGCGCTCGCTCAAGCGCGGAGCTCTGCGCCGGCCTTTATGCATCGCAAAGAAAACCATGCTCCTGAATTGGAAAAATAAAAATAATCTTAGCATTAATCAGTATAAAAATCTTCTGTTAGATCATATTAGTCTTGAAACAGCATCTGCCGACACATCGGATCAATCTCTCTGGCATTCTTTGATCGGCTCCATTACGTAGTGAGGGTGAGGGGTCTGGGATCTGGCCTTGTGGGGCATTGGGGCTGGTGTGGGGGGGGGTATGAGGCACCGGGGGGTTGGGGCTGTTTGGGCAGGGAGGACCCTACCTTCAACCTGGGGAGGACCGGGGGGGTTCTGGGGGATGTCTGCTGGGGGCAGCATGCGGGCCCTCAGGTGGTCTGTGGCGGTGGTCATGGGTCACCGATCGGTGGCCCGGCTGTGCTGGGGTGGTTTCGGGGTGGGCACCGGGGGCTTGGGATTCTGGAGGCGTGTCGTCCCCGGGGTTGGGCCTGGTGGGGGTCGGGGATCTTGGGCTCTGGCAGGCGGGTCGCCAGGCTATGGGCTGGCTTGCGCTCTGGTGCCCGGCTCTGGCCGGGGGGCCCTCGGCTCGCTGGTGGGTTGGGGGTTCATGTGCTGGGGGGTTGGGTGTCTGGGAGCGAGACTGGTGGCCCATGGGAGGGGGCAGGTTGACCCAGCCTGGGTGTCTAGTGTGTTATGTGTTTTTAAAGTTGTTAGAATGAAGGGTGGGTGTAGTATTTCTTCTGGGGTGTGGACTGGGTGGATGTCCTTGATGATGGTCTGGGACTATGCAATGCTGGTGGGTGGGCCCTTTTCTATAGTGGGGGCCCGCTCCCGGTGCTTCCTGGCTCTGTCAACGGTTAGGCGGGTGCTCTTGGCTGTGTCGTCCATGTGGGATTTTGTGTCCTCTTGGGCGGGGGACTGACTGCGGTTCGTAGGGGTCTTGGCGGCCCTGGTGGATGTGGGCTGTTGGACCTATGGCTGGCGGCCCTCGTGGCAGTGTCCCTCTCTGGTCTAGAGCTCAATGGGCCTGGCGGGCAAAGAGGTGATTTGGCCTCGCTCCTTGGGTGGACCTTGGCGAACTAGGGGGTATACAGGGTCAGCGGGGGAGCCGACTCGCTGCAGGAGCATTGCTCCTGCAGTTATTTTCTCCCCATCCCTCACCGCGCACCTTCGCCCTCTTCATTTCAAATTAATACATGTAGGGATTTTGAGGCTCAGGTGTGCTGCAACGTTTTTACATCTCTGTTGTTCAGAACCACCTGGGACTCAATTTTATTATACACCTTAGACATTCACTCATAAACATCCTCATAAAATTCACATATGGAAAATTGGGGTGAGCACTATAGTTATGGGTGGCGAGATGACCACTCTCGCCTACTGTGCCTGTGTGCTCACTCACTATTATGCATTTAGACAGTAAGGGCCTGGGTTAGAGTTTGGGTGGAGGGGAAACTGGCATCATGCCAGCCTTTGCTCCTTCTCTTTCCCTTTTTAAGTGCACTTTACAATAACACACATCAATAAAACATTTGGGCACGGGGGGGTGTGTGTTGGGGTCTAGGTTTGTTAATTTTTATTTATTTATTTATTTATTTCCCTTCCACCCCCTAGTTCCCTGGCGGCCATTCTGGGGGTGGGGTCTGGTAAGGTGATGAGCCGTCGGGTGCTGTCCCGGACTATGGGAGGGTTCGGGGCCTGAGGGTTTGCCGTGGGCGGGGCTGGCATTGCGCTCTCCCTGGGGCTGCTTGGGCTCGGGTGTCATGTTCTGTCGGCAGGGCGCAGGTTGGGCCGAATCTTGGATGTCGGCTACTCTCCACCCCAGAATGAATGGGCCTACCTCCTGGGTTTGGGTGTGGGCTGCCCCATGTAGGGGGCAGGTACATGTCTTGGACCTAGGGGTATAGAGTGTGCATCGGGATTATGAATGGAACGTGTCGTTATTGTTTGTATTTGTGTGAATGAGGGTGAGGATGAGGGCGGGTCTGAGTGAGTGTGTCTGTGTATGAATGTCTAATTGTCAGGCTGGGACTTAGACTGCCCCAATAATTGCCAAGGCCGTGTATTTCAAGTGGCATTGGGCTTGTTTTTTCCTGGAGTCGCTTATAAATTCGGTGAGCCGCTTGTGGCGTTTTTTGGGCTTCTCGTGGACATTGAGTCGCTTATTTGGGCTTGTTCTTCTGTCAAACAGTAATGCGAGTGGTAGGTAGTTTGTCCCTTCACGCCCCCCCTTCTGTGTATGTTACGTCAAGGCGGATGTTACGTTCGTTGACTTTGCAGTTTAATTTTTATTTAATTTTTTAATTTGTACGCATGACAAGAAACCAGCTGTATAAAAATGCAAAATGTATTTTTATATTTTAGACTGAATGCGTTCTTCAAAGTATAATTTTGCTGGTTATATGTAATGTCATAATAAATATGTTTATACTGTTTAAAAACGGACGTTTTTTTACACAATGGGGTGGGTTGCCAGTTGGGCTTGCTATTTGGGCTTGTTTTCAAAGGGCGGCTAGCTTGTTTGGGCTTGTTTTCATGGAGCTGACCGCTTGTTTCTGTCGCGAGATCTGGCAACACTAACTGTGTTTCCATCTATTTTCAATACGAATTTTGAGTGAATTTTCAAAAATTCGCAAATATGTAAATAAAAATTAATGCGAAGCAGAAGTGTTTCCATCAACTGGCTTGAAGTGCATCTACCATGCCACGCAAAGCGGCATTACGTCAGACGTCAGCGTCATTACGTCAGACGTCAGCGTTACGCGTGTCTACAGTAAACAGGAAGTAGCGGTTGAAAACAGGACCCGACCACACATCTCGTCAAAATGGAGAGAATATTTCAGGTATGTGTTGCTATCGGGCAAGTTGTATTTATTCTGTCATGCCAACTAGTTTTAGCGATGTTACATGTTGTCCGGAGCGGAAACAGCTGATCAGTCACATGACGTGAATGTTCGCTACGGCAGAAATGAGTCGGCAAATCTGTTTCCATCTGTCGTTTTGCGCATCAGCTCTTTTTTGAAACCCCCAAAAACCACCTCAAGCGAGCGTATCAACTTTTGAGCGAATTAGAGGAAGTTAACTCGAATTTTGCCGTTTCCATTGAGGTTTTCTGATGCGATGCTTCAAAATGCGCATCTAGAAACCTTGATGGAAACACGGCTAATGACTGCCCCCTCTCTGATACATCTGAGGCTACTTGGTGTCGCGCTCCTGCAACATGGCCCCCGGGTGGGTGTCCCTTTGCCTGCGGGCGTTCTTGGGGCCCTCGCTGTCGGGGGTTGGGCGCTTGGGCGCGTGTCGGCTCGGCCTGGTGGCTGCCTGGTGGGGCTCTGGTCCTCTGGTCCTGTCGGGTCTGGGCCTGAGGGGTGGGCGTCCCCGGTGCCCGGGCCTCGGTGACCGGCCCTGGGGCTACGTCGGTGCAGCGGGCTCCGGCGGGGGCCTGTGTATTTGTCGCTGTTGACCCCGGGGGGTCATTGTGTGTGGTCCCTGGTGGGGTTCGTCCGGTTCTTCCCCTTGGTCGGATCTGGGGAGTGGACGAGTGGCTCGTCCTGTTCGGGTGGTCCTGGGGACTCTGGGCTCGGGGTCCTTCCTGGGGTCTTGGGCTTTGATCGCCCTTTCGTCTGTCTCGGGCTTTGGGGGGACGGATCTCTGATGCTTCACAATAGCTACTACCGTATTCTCCGGCGTATAAGTCGCACCTTTTTGCACCTTTTTGCCCACATTTCTAAGCCCTGCGACTTATAGGCCGGTGCGACTTATACGTCGATTTTTCCAACATTTTGGTCATAATGTGACTTTGGTCAAAAGCTCCAAAAATGGTGCAGTACCAGTTTCGGCCGCTATGGGCGCTAAGAAACCCTTTACAGTACCTACACTGTTGACATCTGCCTGGTCCAAAAATGGTGCAGTGACACAGAAGATGAAGACTTCAATGGTTTTGAATGAATAAATAAAAGCCATAAAATAAATACAGTATCTGTTTCTGTCATCATTTTAAACTGAGACACGTTTTTTACTGTAATGTCAGCTAATAAAAATATTTTTTTATGTGTTTATCTTTAAAGATAAATGATGAAAGACACAAAATATAATATAATCTTGTCAAAAGTCCTTCCAAACAATTTGGCAGCCAGTCCAAAATAATGTTCATTTATTAATGAAGACACATAAAACAAAATACTGTAGTTTTAATGTGATAATCTTGTCAAAAGTCCTTCCAAACAATTTGGCAGCCAGTCCATTTTGGGCAAAACACCAGCTCACGTGAGGTGCGACCTATAGGCCGGTGCGACTTATAGGCCGGTGCGACTTATAGGCCGGTGCGACCTATACGTTGATTTTTCCATTTAATTTGGCATATTTGGCTGGTGCGACTTATACTCCGGTAAATGTTCTATTGGAGGAACCTTATTCACTTATGCATGCTCACAACCACACACAAATGGATGTAGGGACGTATATGTAGATATATGTATGAAACTCAATGAAACTCAACAGTCATGTAAACATGATTGTCAAATCCTGTTTTTTCCAGCTGAGGCGTCTGTCTAAGCTGAAGCCCATATTATCCAAAAAGCACCTGGAGACAGTGATTCACGCATTCATTACATCTAGGCTTGATTACTGCAATTCACTTCTGTTTGGCGTCAGTCAAGCCACCATTGCACGATTACAACTGGTTCAGAACGCAGCTGCCCGATTTTTAACCAGCACACGCAAAAGAGAGCACATTACACCAGTCTTGGCCTCCCTTCACTGGCTACCGGTTCATCTTCGAATCCAATTCAAAATTCTCATGTATGTCTACAAATCGCTGAACAGTCTCGCCCCCGCCTATCTCTCGGATCTGATACACCCATATGTCCCTCCACGTGCTTTGAGGTCAGAGGATCAGGTACTCTTAATAGTTCCAGAAACTCGCCTTAAGCGCAGGGGTGACAGAGCGTTCTCTGTAGCAGGCCCAAGACTCTGGAACGAGTTACCGCTGCTCATCAAACAGGCCCCCTCCCTCTCGGTTTTCAAATCCCGGTTAAAAACTCACTACTACTCCATCGCTTTCAATGCCAGCTGATGTGTACTGGATCGTTTGATTTATGATCTGCAATGTTTTTATGTTTTTCGTGTTGTACTTCATTGTATGTGTTGCCTGTTGCGTGTTTGTTTGTCCAGCACTTTGGTGGACTTGTTCCTGTTTAAAGTGCTTTATAAATAAAATGGTATGGTATGGTATGGTATGTAGATGGGTATATAAATGAATATAAATATATATGTATGTATACTGTATATATATTTGTAGGTATGGGTATGTTTATATATAGAAATCTAATGCAAGGTCATGAATATTATCAGTCTTTATGCTTGTATGTTTCGTTGCTGTGTTCTGTCATGTGCTTTGCAGGATTGTGGACGGAGGTTTGGTGTGTTTGCCTTGTGCTCTTTTTGTGGATAATTGTTGTTTTGTTGTCTCACTTTCTCTTTTCTTTCTTTCTCTCTATTAAAAAAAAAAATACATATTGGAGTGAGAGGATGGCTATAAGGTGTGAAGGGAGGCCATCTATAAATGGAAAAAAAAAAAAATATCCAAATCACACCATATTTAAAGGCCAAACCGCATCATGATCATTGGCCAATTCACACCATATTTAAAGGCCAAATCACATCATGATCAAAGGTCAAATCATATCACAATTAAAGGCCAAATCACATCATGAATAAAAGCCAAATCACCTCACAATTGAATGCCAAATTATATCACAATTAAAGACCAAATCACATCATAATTAAAGGCATAACCACATCAGTGCCTTGATGATGAAGCCCCTGAGCAAGGCCCTTAACCCCCACCATCTGCTCCCTAAACAGGTCTCTCTTGAAAATGAGTTCTCGTAGCTACCTGGATAAATAAAGGGTAAATGAAAAAAAAAAAAAAAAGATCAATGACCAAATCAAATCAAGATTAAAGGCCAAGTCATATCACGAATAAAGGCCAACTCACATCTTGATTAAAGGCTGAATCTCTTTTCATATCAAGGTCAAATCACATCCAGACTAAAGTTTTAATCACATGGTGATTAAACCCCAAGCCTCATAGCAACTAAAGGCTGAAACACATAGCAACAAAAGGCAGGATAACATCGTGATGAAAGGCTAAATCACATCACAATTAAAAGCCAAACCAGATCACGATTAAAGGCTAAAACACAAGCAATTAATGGCTGAATCTCAACATTATGAAACACAATGGGGCGGCCGTGGTGTAGTGGTAATGGCAGTCGTCTCCCGATCGGAAAGTTGGCGGTTCGACTCCCGGGACCCGCACCATGTGTCGTTGTGTCCTTGGGCAAGACACTTAACCCTGAGTTGCTCCCGGTAGGACTGGAAAGCACCTTGCATGGTAGTCTGCCGCCACCGGTTTATGAATGTGTGTAGCATTCAATATATGTGTAGCACTTTGAGATTTTCAGTAATGAAAAGTGCGTTATAAATTGAATTAATTATTATTATTATTAAATCAGAGTCACATCGCAATAAAATAGATATTGTCAGAGTCAGAGAGTCAGAGTCAGAGAGAATTTATTGTCATTTGCACCGCATGTAGTACATGTGTTGAAAACGAGATTATGTACACAGGGTCCCAGTTACATCCAACAACAAATGCAAGAGAAATACAATAATAACATCTAGGATTAACTAAGAGAGACATCACATCAGCTAGTAATACACTAAGCCCTAATGTAGTAGAAAAACATCATTATAAACAGCAGCACGAACATGAGCAGATGGTCACAGATGAACGCAGCAACAAGAAACAGATGGTCACAGATGAACGCAGCAACAAGAAACAGATCAGTACAGTATCAGTATGATGTGACATTTTGCAGTGTTTATTCTTATTATTTATTTATTCATGAGTCTGACAGCCTCAGGGTAGAAGCTGTTTCTCAGTCTAGTGGTTCTACATTTGATGCTCCTCAACCTCCGTCCCGAAGGGAGTGGTGCAAAGAGTGAGTGTGCTGGGTGAGTGAGGTCTTTCATGATGCAGGTGGCTCTTTTTCTGCATCTGGAGGTGTAAATGTCTGTGATGGTGGGGAGACTGACTCCCACAGACTTCTGTGCAGCCTTCACCACTCTCTGCAGAGCTTTTCTCTCTGCAACTGTGCAGCCTCCATGCCACACGTTGATGCTGGAGCACAGGACGCTCTCCACTGCACACCTGTAGAACGAGGTGAGGACTGGGCTTCTCAGACCGGCTCGTCTCAGCCGTCTGAGGAAGTAGAGTCTCTGATGACCTTTCTTGATCAGGCTGGTGGTGTTATTGCTCCAGCTGAGGTTATCATTCAAGTGTACACCCAGGTATTTGTAGCTGGAGACCACCTCCACCGCAGATCCACCTATATACAGTGGGGTGTGGGTGTGTTTGTTCCTTCTGAAGTCCACAATCATCTCCTTCGTCTTCTTCACATTCATGTGAAGGTTGTTCTCTTTGCACCAGCTCTCCAGATGTTCCACCTCCTGTCTGTAGCTGGATTCATCATTATCTGTGATGCATCCCACCACAGCTGTATCATCTGCAAACTTAACAATATGACAGCCTGGATGTGTGGCTATACAATCATATGTGAGCAGAGTGAACAGAAGAGGGCTCAGCACACATCCCTGAGGAGAGCCAGTGCTGAGGGTGATGGTGGAGGAGGAGAAGTTGTGGATCTTCACGGACTGTGGTCTGTCTGTTAAGAAGTCTAAGACCCAGTTACAAATAGAGGGGCTTAGTCCAAGTGTGGATAGTTTGTCTATCAGAGTTTGGGGGATCATGGTGTTGAAGGCAGATGTGAAGTCCACAAAGAGCAGACGCACGTATGAGTCCTTCTGATCCAGGTGGGTGAGAGCAGTGTGGACCACGGAGGAGATGGCGTCCTCTGTTGATCGGTTCTCACGATATGCATATTGATGAGGGTCCTCGTTGATGTTGACGGCTGTCTTGATGTGGGACATGACCAGTTTCTCAAAACATTTAGCGACTATCGGGGTGAGAGCCACCGGTCTGTAGTCATTCAGACCAGTCACTGTGGAGCTTTTTGGGACTGGGATGATGGTGGCGGTCTTCAGGCAGGTGGGAACTGACTCCAGTGCAAGTGAGGTGGTGAAGATGTCAGCCAGCACCTCACAGAGCTGGTCCGCACATTCCTTCAGAACTTTCCCTGGGATGTTGTCTGGACCCGTAGCTTTATGAGGGTTGATCCTTCTGAGACTGCCTCTCACTTCTGCTGCGGTCACATTGTAGCAAATCAATTCTTTCTACCTGTGTATCTTTAAACAATTAGATTGTAGGCAGTGTATAGATATGTGCATTGTATCACCACAGACCATATGCACCGCCAAAGTGATACAGTACCTGTATCTCAGACTCCGGCAACAAGATGTAATGAAAATTTGGGTAAAGCTTAAAAAAGAAAAAAAAAAAAAGCTTTGGGTTCAATAATGCTTGAGTCATATACTGTAACCTATAAAGAAGAGTCACGTAAAAACACTGATAAGACTTTCCTGTCTGGGAATATGTAATTTATGTGCTCATTCAGAAGGATCTTGTTTGGAATTCATGAGCACAACAAACACGGGGCTGAGCTAGATTTCATGACAGAGACAAATAACAGAAGTTACAGATTGTACTGAACGGACTAGTCTCTGTTTGGTATTTCGTCACAAGCCTGATATATTTAAAATGAAGTATTTGTAGCCTCCCATGCTGCAGTGGTTTCCTCCTGAGTCCCTGTATGACTAAAGAGAAAGGGGAGCTGCTCTGAAACCTCAGAGCATCAAGAAAATTGCAGCAGAGCCATTGATCCTCTGAACAGCTACATGACAGATATGATGACGGTTGCAGAACCGTTCCCCCATAGAGAGGAACGGAGGGTGAGAAACAGACTTGACCACCCAAACACCAATAAAATCTGAGTGCAACAGAGCGGCTGAAACGAGAGAATGCACTCAGAAGTCAGTGGGTTTATTTCAGGGTGCTACAGACCGCTCCTGATTATAGTTTGGCGGGAGCTACAAACACAACTCAAGCCTGTGTGGGCTTCCAAACACTGACTGCTGGGAGACACCTTCGAGTGTAAACAGCTGATCTCGGAGCTAACCGAGGGAGATCGAAAGGAATCCAAAATCCACAGAGATGATCATCAAAGTCAAAAGCACGTCTCACTCGTGGCGTGGTGAAGTTGTGCACGTGGCAGGTGGAGGAGCTGAGGGGGTGGCTGACAGAGAACAGAACCAGCTGTGCTTAATGAAAGGATCACTCATCACTAACGGAGACACGGGAGGTCAATGGCAAAACTGTGATGCAAGACTCTCTCATTGCACAGGCATCTTATCAGCTGCTCATCAACCAGAGAGTCGGAGGTTTCAACCCCAAGTTCTCATGTCTGCGTGAACGGTCCCTGTTTGCGGCCGAGCAGCACAAACACCTGTTCAGGTGTGAGCATGAACCAACATAACACTGACTGCTCAAAAACAGTTTCAATTTTACACACAGTAACATTTATAGAAATAGTTTTGACTGGGTATTATACAGAAAGGTTGAACAACTAATATATTATTGGTTATTGTCCTATTTGTTTTCAAAAACAGTTGAATTCTGACAAAGTTGATGAGCTCAAGGCTGGTCTGAGCCACTACTGTCATCTTTAAACAACTCAAGTGTGAAAGATGTTAAAAAGGTTCATGCAAATGTATTAATCTTTGATTTTCATCTATTCATGAAAATATTGCTGAAAAAACATGTTCCTGTTGGAGCTTTCCTTGGCTGCATGGAAAGTGCTACAGCTAGCTGCAGCTAACTATGTCCTTTTGCAAATCACCATACATGCAAATAACTGTATACCAGTGAGCATTTCATAATGTGAAAATTAAAAAAAAAACAATTTAGTTGCACGTTTTAAAATTGGATTGAATTGACAGCATGTAAATTATACAGATTTTGGATTTTGATCTGAATTAGATTGCATATAATTTGATAAGAAGTGGTTTTCTGTTTTGTATAAAGTCCTGAGATGCCTTTTGTTGAGAAAAGCTGTTGCAATAATAATAATAATAATAATAATAATAATAATAATAATAATAATAAAATATTGTATCTGAAATTAACCCCCCTTTTGCAAACTGAAGTCATTCACAGACCGCATGTTAATTGTGCATAACCTTTCGACGTTTGGAGCCAACCTGACTTTATAAGATCTGAAATAAGATGCAATAACGAGTTTGCTTTTTAAAAATTTATATATTTTTGGGCTTTTAGCACATTCTAACGTTAGAAAGCAGAAATTATTTGCAAAAGCATTTGCAGCTGTACAAAATGGCAATTAGCCTATACTGTAAATAACTAACAGTGAATTTAAAGTTTTGCGATTTCTTTAATTAACTTTGTTTAATTATAACGAAATAAGCAAAAGCTACCAATGATCAGCATTTGGTATAAAATATTAGAGTTGAGCGGGGTTTAGAGTTTGACAGCTGTCAACCAAGGTGGGTTCTATATCTCCCTACAAAAAACAAAGTTCACTCACACAAAACCTGCAACTCTGCCAGCATCAAGTTAGAAGGGTGACTCTGCATGAACACAGTGGTGGGTGCACAGTGGTGGGGGCTGCAGGACATTAAGGCTTGCGTTGAGGCTCACTTTACCACAATGAGCTCATCACAGCCGCATGAGACCACAACAGAACATTTCTTCTGCAGAAGCAGGCAGAAGTTGCAGCTGGAGCAGAGACAGGAGTGTTTGCAGAAATGAGTGCTGCAGTGCACACGCACACTCCTGCACCTGTAGCCTGGATGTGACCAGAGGGCAGATGCTGTTTGCTGCGCGGTCCAGACTCCTGCAGCTGCTGAAAGCTTCATGTCAGATCCAGGTCCAACACGGAGCTGAGATGATCCGAGCCCAGAGTTGCACGTGCAAAAAAAGGTCCTGGTGACGCGGACAGCGCTGCATTCATTACACTGAGCTGCATCCATCCGTGCACGGTGGCAAAATGGACGACCGGCGCAGAGGAACACTAAACCGGACAAATCACGCATAGGTGGCACGTTTTACGCACAGATCATCCTCTGTAGACCGATTCAACAGCCCCAACCCCGTGAAAGCAGGAGGGGGGAGGTATATTTGCATAATGTACCCTAATTAGAGGTCCATTAAACGAAAACATAAAGAAGGTTGGATCTGTCGCTGCAGACATGACCCAGTCAAGTTCCAGACAAACCAGTGCAGCCAGTACAAATCCCGCCTCAGTGAACTGAGGCTGCAAAGAGCAAACCTGAGGAGTCACAGCACAAATGTGATCATTGCAGAACACAAGGTCTTACCTGCAGCCGCTTTATGTAATGTCAGAGCTCCGTGGCGCGTTGCTCTCCCCCAAGAGGAGACAAGGGAAAAAAGAGAGAGAGAGAGAGAGAGAGAGAGAGAGAGAGAGAGAGAGAGAGAGAGAGAGAAATGTACAAATAATAAATGAATTAAAGGTTGATGATGAGAATCATCATCAGCGAGAGGAGAGGATTCACATTTGATCAGTGGTGAATAGAAAAGAGGAGAAAAAGAAATAAAAAAAGAGGAGACACGTCACTGCGCGTTTTTGTCTGCGGTGGATGTGGTC
>JBBPBX010000399.1:101378-119555 GCA_038048925.1 Garcialebias charrua | reverse complement strand
CAGTGATGGAACTGCATGATCATTACGCGGGTAACACCCCCCCCCACCACCACCACCTCCCTTGTCTCGTTCTAAGGGAACTGGTCTGGATGTGCTTATTGGAGCGTGTACCGCGCACGCGCGCTCTGTAAGTAGCCTGTTCAGGTTCGGCGTGTGTGTGTGTGTATGTTTGATTTCAGTGTTTTCATTTAGTTTCAAGTCGCTACACACTCCTCCTGCGTGATGATGATGATGATGATGATGATGATGATGATGATGATGATGATGATGATGATGATGATGATGATGCTGATGATGAAGGCAGCCCTGCAGAAAGAGAGGTTCAAAAATAAGGTTCATCCTCCAGGTCAGGATGAAAGGATGGAGGCGTCCATTGTGCCTTTTCATTGGATGATGTTACTACAATGGGATTATAAGGTTATATAGTTTATGATATGCTGGATTATGCAACTAATATTTATGAAAATGGAGCTGGGGGGTGTTGAAGGGGTTGCTGGTGGTCACTACGGTGAAGCAGTGTGTGTGAGCGGATGATGACCTTCAATTGCTTTAAATTCTGCCCACTTCACCCCCATCAAAGAGAGAGGGAGAGGGAGGGAGAGAGAGAGAGGGGGGGGAGAGAGAGGGAGGGAGGGGGAGAGCTTGGTAGAGTTAATATAGACTGACAGGTCTTTCATGCAGTAATAGTGATGGTGAAAAGAGACACACAGATAAACAAAAGGAAAGACGGAGGTAAAGTGAAACAAAGTGTTTTCACAGAATGTGTCTGAGTTGAGCTCAGCTGTTGACAGAACATGCAGCTCACACTCTCATGATGTTTACTGAGCTGATGTCACACCGTCCACATATCTACATCTGACTTTTGACTTTTGACTTAAACTCAGACCAGAGTGCAAATGGACCCGCCTCCCTACATGTGTCTGTTGGTTTATTACAAACCTTGCATTAACTGTGTGGGTTTTAAAATGTTCATAATATTTTCTTTTTCTTCTTTTTGTGCAAAACTGAAGTGACTTTGTTCTGCTAATTTTCCCACCCCTGTTTAGGAGACTCAATGAATATCTCTCACACCCATTTCGTACGATTATTTCTTAATAAAAATCCCAGCATCGTGTTTGTTGTGGTGTCAAATGACTAACCTTCACACAAATGTATTTACCACCACTGAATGCAGCCACACTAACGCGTGCACCCGTGCAGCAGCACTCTGATCAATCGTTGCCCTCAGGCTGTGGCGGCTTGCAGTGGCTGCACACCCAGTGGTTCACTGCAGTGCAGAGAAAAGTTACTTCCTACTTCCAGTATACAGTAGACTCCTGCATTACATAGACATATACATGTGTTGTAATGTACAGGCAGTGGTGTGCAGTTGATCTGTTGCTTTTCAGTGAGAAGGCTGCCGGATCAAATCCCGACCGTGGGCCTTTCTGGGCGGAGTTTGCATGTTCTCTCCGTGCATGTGTGGGTTTTCTCCAGTACTTCGGTTTCCTTCCACAGACCAAAAACATGCCTGTGTCCTGAGAGTGAATGTTTGTTTGTCTCGTGTGTCCCTGTGATGGACTGGAGACCTGTCATGTACCCCACCTCTCGCACAATGACTGCAGGGTATGGACACCAGTGACCTCCGCGACCTGGAAAAGGAAGAAGTGGCTAAAGATAATGGATGGATCATGGATGGATGAGATATATGATCCACAGTGGAAGTGGTCTCCAGCTACAAGTTCTTGGCTGTACACTTGAATGACAACCTCAGCTGGGACAACAACACCACCAGCCTGATCAAGAAAGCTCATCAGAGAAGCTCAGTCCTCACCTCCTTCTACAGGTGTGCGGTGGAGAGCATCAACGTGTGGCATGGAGGCTGCACAGCTGCAGAAACAAAAGCTTTGCAGAGAGTGGTGAAGGCTGCACATAAGTCTGTTGAGTCAGTCTCCCTACCACCAACAACATCTACACATCTACCTGTAGATGCAAGAAGAGAGCCACCAGCATCATGAAGGACCCACTCACCCAGCACACACACTTTTTGCCCTGATTCCCTCAGGCAGGAGGTTGAGGAGCATTACATGTACCACTAGACTGAGGAACAGCTTCTACCCGAAGGCTGTTAGACTCATGAATCTCTAACCAGAATAATCACTGTGAAAAATTACATCATGTTGCTGCTGATCTGTTTCATGTTGCTGTGTTCATTTGTGCTCATCTGCTCACACAGACTCATGTTCGTGCTGCTGTTTAACGTATTGTTTTTGCACTACTGGTGCTTAACGCATTTTTAGTTAACGTTTTTCTTAGTTCATATCTTAGATCTTATGACTGTTTTTCTTTTACATTTTATATGTATGTTGGATGTAACTGGGACCCTGTGGACACAAGTTGGTTGTGTCCACAGGGTGAGTGATGCAAATGATAATCAAGAACCTTGAATCCTTGAATATAAATGTACCTGCTGAGTATGGACTGGAGGTCCCACTGTCAAATTGAGAGCTGCCTGCCACCAAGGGTGGTGGAGAATGACAGGGCAAAGAGACTGTGAGACTTCCAGATCCAGATCAATATCATGATATGATATACCGATATGGCGATGGATAACAAACTGGACATTGTGGTGGTTGACAATCAAGAGAAAAAGGCATTGGTGATAGATGTAACAATCCCAAGTGCCAGTAACATCAGGAAGAAGGTGTAGGGGTTTCCAGCCTCTTTCCACCAGGTTCCTGAGTGCAAGGGTGGCACTGGTGAGCCTCTGCAGGCCATTTCCTTAATTGGTGCCATAGGACTACTTAAGGCTTCAGATGAGTTCCAGTCATTGCTGGAGCATTATCCTACCTACTGTATCCTTCCAACCATTTGATGTACTAAGATATTTGAGTACTTACTTTGTGTTTTTGCCTTGGTGTTTCCAGAGCTCTGATGCCCTGGATCCAACCTTCTATACCTCACGAGTTAAGAGCCTTCGATATGGTTCTCACCTGTTGCTGTCAGTTCCTCAGCTGCGCTCACGTCATCCACCACTTGCCTCTTCAACCAGCATAACCAAACCTCCTGTCTTGGAAATAACCCTCAGCCTTCTCATCCTGCTGCCCTGGCTCCTACCACTGTAAGAAATTCTGATTCAGACTTATCTGCCGCCTGACCTTACCCTCCAGGAACAAATCCTTGACCTCCACTATAAATAAACCTTTTCAAATATATCCTGAGTTTGTCTCTATTTTCCTCTCAGTCCAAATTATCTGGGTTTCCCTCATTACAACAGAAGGAGCATGAAGAAGCAAGAGAAATACCAAAGGTCAAAGGAGGAAATATAGAAGTTGTGGAGAGTCAAAGTGTCAGTAGCCCCAGTGGTCATTGGAGCATTTGGTGCTGTGACCCCCAAACTGGAAGAGTGGCTCCAACAGATCGCAGGAACAACCTCAATACAATGTTTAAAGCTGGGTCGCAGGGGCAGCAGTTTGAGCAGGGAGGCCCAGACATCTCCTTCCACAGACACCTCTTCCAGCTCTTCTGGAAGGACCCCGAGGGATTCCCAGGCCAACCGAGAGACATAGTCTGCCCAGAATGTCCTGAGTCTTCTCCGGAGTCTCCTCCCAGTCAGACATGCCTGAAACACCTCCCTAGGGAGGCGCCCAAGCATCCTTACAAGATGTCAGAACCACCTCAACAGGCTCCTCTCGATGTGGAGGAGTAGCAGTTTTATTCAGAGTCTCTCCTGGATAACTGAACTTATCACCCTAACTCTAAAGGAGAGTTCAACAAAGGAAAATCATTTCAACCATCTGTATCCGCGATCTCATTCTTTCGGTCACTATCCAGAGTTTGTGACCATAGGTGCGAGTAGGAACGTGGACCGACCGGTAAACAGTGAGCTTTTATGCATAGGGACCTAACAGCCCAAAACAACGGACCCCCAATCCCATACTCACGGAGCAACTCCACAGTGTACCTCGAGGAACACGGTCAAAAGTATTTTCCAAGTCCAAATTCCCATGACCCCTCAACAATCCTAGTGAGGGTAAAGAGCTGATCCAGTGTTTCACGGCCAGGATGAAAGCCCAATTGCTCCTCCTGGATCTGATGTTTGACCAACAATCTAACTCCCTTCTCCAGTGCCCCTGAATAGATCTTACCAGAGAGGTCAAGGAGAGTGATGCCCCAGTAATTGGAGCACACCCTCCGGTCCCCCTTTTTGAAAAAGAGAACCACCACTCCAGTCTGCCAATAAAGGGGCACGGACCCTGATGTCCACGTGATGTTGCAAAGGCGTGTCAATCAAGACAGCCCCACAACATCCAATGCTTTCAGGAAATCAGGGCGAATCCCATCCACCCCCGGAGCCCTGTCGCTGCGAAGCTTTTTAACTACCTATGCAAACTCGGCCACGATTATGGACAGACCAACCCTGAAGGCCCCCGACTCAACTTCCTCCATGGAATATGTGCCGGTGGGAAAGTATTCCTTCTACCTCCCGATGATATCACTGGTTGAGGTCAACAGCACCCCACCTTCACTGGACAGTGTTAGTGCACTGATTTCCCCTATTCTTTCTAGTAATGCTGAATATGCTAATTTACCGTATAGCCTATTTCAAGTATTCATTAAAAAAATTACAGTAGTGCAGGTTGCAAACGAGATGAAAATCATCCATGTTCATTCATTAAAGTGTAAGTTCATTTATTTAAAAGCAGGATTCTGTAACCTGTTGGTTTATGAAGGATTTGGAGAGTTTGGCAGTTCCCTTTCAGTTGGTCTCTCGGTGCAACACTATTGCTATGGGAATCAGCGCCCCCGCACGGTTACCTGAAGTAATACACTCACGCCTTAACGGCCACGGCGTCAGCGTTGCGCCAGAGGCCCCGCGCTCTGGACATTTAAGCGGCTGACGCCCGTCCATCTTCCTCTTTTTGCCCTTCACCTCGCTAAACCTGTAACACCCTTCTCGGATCTTCTCTGTATCTTCATCGCTCGACCAGAGGTGAGCTCGCTCCCTACACAGAGCATACAGAGAATCTTCTACTGCGGACTGCTGGGCTGGCGAAAGCTGGTCCGGCACATTTTCTTCACCCCAAAGTTTTCTTCTCCTCTCTCCACAGACCGCTTCGCTCGACGGCGCTGACTGCGCGACACCGCTACCCTGCTAACAACTAGCAGGCTAGCCGGCGAAAGCGACACGAGGAAGGAGACGTCTCCGGACGACGTTAGCACTGCTAACGGGCTTAACTCTTCTCAGCCACGGCTCCCGAGAAGGTAATGCGAAAACCCAAAAGTCAAAGAAGACCAGAAGGCCAGCGAGCCCCAGCTCCCGTGCCTTTTTTCTCTTCTGCTTTTCTACTGCTCGGTTAGCAAACGCTAACCGCGAGGCATGCTACTTGCTAAGCTACCGAAGCTAACAGGCCAGCAGCCCCGAGCAGCTCGGCGAAAGGACGTCCTCGGATGAGGAACTCTGGCAGGCTGTGGGCTCCGGCTCCCGATCCTGCTTCAGCGGATCTGGATACCCCCCCTTTTTTCAGCAGCGGACACCCACGAGGCCTGTCCGTTCTGCTCAGGGATGCTACACGCAAGGACACTCGAAGCTTTTCTCGCGGATGACCCCGGAGAAAGGAGAGTGGAAATGGAATAACTCTGCTGCTATCTGGCTAGCTCCCACGGTTAGCATGGCTAACCAGGGGCATCCACGACAACACGTGGCAGAAGACAGCGCTGCTAACACGATTACCGCGGATACGAGCGGACAACGAAGCACTCCATCGTGAGGTATGTGAAAATGTTTGGCCTAGCTTGCTAGCTAACCTTCTCATATTTTGCCTGTTTCGCTATCCTGTCCGGCTGAATCGATGGTAGAATTCATCGCATAACCAAGCGTTTTTTAACGATGCTACGCTGCTCGAGTCTTAGCACAGCTAGCGGGCTCACGAATACCTCCACGTTTAGCCCCGGCTAACAAGGAGACTCTCTGTCCAGCACAGTCCAGGAGAAGGATTTTCAGCTACCTGTTCAGCTGCGCTACCTAGTAGTTTTCCTATACCTACGAGGAAACATTGATGACGCTAAGAGCTTATCCACCCATGAGGCTATGGATGACTCTCTGACGTTAACCATCTCAGGGCTCGAGGGGCCCTGGCGGGATGGACAAGGACAAGTGGCCTCGGTATCGCAGGCCCACCAGGCAGAAAAGCTACAGGAGCTGCAAGGGGCCACCAGCAAAAGAAGAGGAAAGGAGATGCCCCTGCACCATTACAGGCGCTCTCACTCACAGAAGGAGAGTAAATGCCTAATTTTTACCATCAGTTTCTGTGTTTTTAAGGAACACAGACTAGCTGGTTCGGAACGTCTAAACACACAAGAACACTCAGACCCTTGTGTAATAAAGAAAAATTGCCATCTACACACGACAATAAAATCTCAGACTACTGAATGTGTCCTGGTCCAAAATGGTGGTATGTGTGTGCGCACTAAACAATAACTCGTCTACTGTATGTGTAATGAACAGCAAACACTGTTTCATGCATATACAAGAATGAAAGTACCAGAGCACAGACTACCCTGGTTCTTGACTCACCACTTTGGTGAAACACAACCTACTAGGTCAGACTACGAACCGCAGTGGGACACACGAGCTTTGCCTGAGGCAGTCAGACCTCGCAATGTCTTCTGCTGGACAGACCAGCCTGCTCCAGAGTACGCGAGAGGGGTCAAAGGCCACCCCTTCTGCACTCAAATGAAGCAAGCAGCCACTAGACATCCCTCCCAGGCTCATGGCGCACGCACAGACCTGGAGGGTGTGTCTGACAAATGAACGGGTCATCACAACGGATGCGTTGCGGGCTCAAGTTCTTCCTGGTGCCCAAAAGAGATGAATCCCTGAGACCGGACCTGGATCTCAGGACTCTGGGCAAGAAAACAAGAATTTTTTCAAGTTGACACTGCGGCAGGTCCCCTAGTCCATGAGACCTGGAGACTACGCATGTACGGTGGATCTGAAAGATGCCCGCTTCCATGTGGGCGTCTGGAGGAGGCACAGGAAATTCCTCCGGCTTTGCCTTCGAAGGGAAAGCTTATAAATACAAAGTCTTACCCTTCGGTTTGAAGACTGCTCCTCGTACATTTACTAAATGTCTGGATGCAGCCCTGACCCCTCTTAGGATTCAAGGAGTTAGGATTATGTACTACCTGGATGACCTCCTGGTTTTTGGCCAGAAGCAGGCCCAGTCTAGCCTGGTTAAAACCAGACCCTGTCCTTCACTTCGCTTCAGACAAGGGTCTGGACTTTCTGCATTTTAAAACGATTCTTGCTGGAGGCGTTGGCCTCTGCTGAGGAACAAAACCATTGGATATTTTGAACAGGGAAAGCATTCTGCTCCCTCCCCTCAGAGCCACCCCCCGTGCTCTGGTGAACTTGACAACTGCTCCGCCTCCTGCAGCTTTTCTCTCGCTGCTGGCTGCCGCGCTGGAAATCCTGTGTTTATATGTTATAAAACGTTTAAATAAAATAAAATAAAACCATGGATCGCTGGTCCAGCTCACCAGAAGACCAGAAAATCTGATGGGACTCGGGCAGCAACGTAAAACCCGAGTTTAATTCTCGTGACAACCTCAGCCATTTCCTTGTTCATTTCAGCGGAGGGAGAGAAGGAGGAGGGAGCGAGCGATCACTTGACTTTTGGCCAAAAAAAACAAAAGAAAACTCCAGATAAGGGATTAAGAAGGGGAAATTAATACATTTATATCACATATAAAACAGTCCTGCATCGCTTTGAATGAGAACATGCCGCTGCTCGCTGGCTGCGCGCTGGCAGAGCCCTTTATAGGGCTCTGCGCGCTGGGACAGGTGGGGGCATGGGTTAGGGGGCCAAAAACTCCGCCCCTTCTGTTCTCTGATTGGTCCGAACAAAATTCTACCGGAGAAATCGTTGTGAATGGGAGAAGTCCCAGACTGTGCAGTGAAGGGAAATGAGAATTGAGCGGAGCTGTGCAGGAAGGCGAGGGCCAGGCTAGGCCCAGTCACACTCCTGTAGGGTGATCTCTGGAGTCTCTTGGATTTTTTCATAAACCCACAAAGGAGTACCTGACCCCATCACGGATTACCGTATTTCTGGGAGTGCAGGTCTACACCATACGGTACAAGGCATGGCTCTCAGAGGAACATGCTTCCTCGATTCGCCGTTGCCTAGCAAAAGTTTAAACTGAATCAACGGATTCCCCTGTAAGCGCGCCAACGCCTTTTTAGGCCTCTTGGCGGAAGCCATACCCTGTGTGCCACACGCATTGCTGAAGATACGGATCCTGCATACATGGCTAAACCAACAAAAACAACCTGCCCCCATCTGGGTGAGCAGGAAAATTTAGAATCATTTCAAAGTGCCTGAGGGCCCCGGAACCTTGGGGGGACCTGTCTGTGTTCACGGAAGGGGTCCCGTAAGGTGAGGTGTCATCCCGTGTGATTATCACGACGGACACCTCGGAAACAGGATAAGGAGGCAGTCTGCTGAAATCAGAATGCCCAAGGCCTCTGGAATGAGCAGGAAGCAAGATTGTACATCAACTTCCTGCAGTTGTTGGCCGTATTCCTGTCAGCAAAATACTTCTTTGGTAAAGGTCTGATTGCGGGACGGCACGTCCTGGCGTAATCAGATAACAAAACCACGGTGTCCTTCAGTGACTGGGAAGGGGGGACGAGATCCCACGCCCTCCTCAGCCTGACACAGAGGATGCTCACTTGGTACGCTCCAGGATTATTGTCGCTCAGGGCGACTCAGGTTCCGAGTGAACTGAGTCACGGAGCGAATGCCCTTTCAAGAGGGTTTCTTTTGGAATCGGAATAAGACTGAACCCACGAGTCGTGGATCAGGTCTGGTCACGGTTTGGAAGAACCTTGTTGGGCTTGTCCCCATGCGGAGCCAGCTCACAATGTGACCTCTACTTCTCAATGTTCAGGGATACCATGGCAGTTGCCTTCTTACAGAGACCTGCTGACTCAGGCACGTGGGTAGCTTCTACACCCGCGTCCGGAGCTGTGGCAGCCTTCAGCCTGGCCACTGAAGGGAATGGCTGAGGGCCTAAGGCCTGATTGTCTTTGTTCCAACAATAAGAGCATACACAAGGGACTCCCTTGGTGTTTATGTTTACAGTACTTGGGAGATGCTTCAGTGGAAGGTGTTCCCCTCTCCTCTGACAGTTCTCAAACATCAGGATGGGCCTCTTTGACAGTCCTAGTAATTGTCTGTTCAGGAAGCAGATGAGGGACTCGTACGTGCCCCTTACACATAAATTTTTCCCTTGAGGACCTGGAAGGTTACCCTGTGCTTGAACTGGGTTTCTACCTCCACATTGCCATCTGATTGCCAGTGGCGTAATAGGTCCCTTGCTCTTTTCCTCCTGCTTCTCAAGATTTCCGGGGAAAAAGGAGATGACGAGTAATCACACTAGCAGAGGACACTTATGCTGTCTCTAGCTGGTGTTTTCATTTATGTGCCTAGTGGTAACATCAGGACGATGTTTCTACATATGACATTTTTCTTCTCAGGATGTGCTCTCTACATACCTTGTGGAGAGCGGCTGGGAAATGCCTGCCGTATTAAGGCAGATGTTCTCTCATGCATTTTGCTGAGCATTTCAAGGGCGTGAATGGATTACGTTCCCATAGCAATAGTGTTGCACCGAGAGACCAACTGAAAGGGAACTGAAAGTTATGCACCATAACTCATGTTCCCTGAAGGAAGGGAACGAGGTGCAACACATTTGGCTCTTTCAATGCTGAAAGCTCGGTGAAGTGCATTTTAGAGGAAGATGGACGGGCGTCAGCCGCTTAAATGTCCAGAGGGCGGGGCCTCTGGCGCGACGCTGACGCCGTGGCCGTTAAGGCGTGAGTGTATTACTTCAGGTAACCGCGCGGGGGCGCTGATTCCCATAGCAATAGTGTTGCACCTCGTTCCCTTCCTTCAGGGAGCATGAGTTATGGTGCATAACTTTCAGTTTTTGCTTCCAGGATAAACAGATGGGTTTGTTTTAATTGGTTGTCTTTTTGTCTTTACAATTCTGTCATGCTCTCATTCATCAGTCTTGACAGTTTAGCACAATTTATGAAGCGTTTGAGTCGATGAAAGCAAACTTAGCAAACTAGCCTTCAGCTAACGAGCTAGCCGTGTGTTGATTAAGCTAATCGGGGTTCTGACAAATAAGCATACGCCAACATTTATTTGGTTCGCTTCAGCAGGTTCGGAAAGGCGCTGTGCTACGCATCATTTACCAGGTAAAGTAACGAACACGCTCAGAGATTTATCGTAAAATATTTTAAACCGCGCGGCTTAGCGGCTGCATTTAGCCTTTAGCTGTTCCTGTTTAAAATGTTAGCAGGGCAGCTAACCGGTGTAATGTTAGCCATTTTTACTTGGGCTTTTTGTTTGATGAAAAAGCAGGGAAAAAACAAGTTTTGCTTGTGTAATATTATGTATGCTGTTCAGTGTCAGGAGGGCTGTGATCAGTCTTATATCGGGGAAACAAAACAGCCACTGGCCAAAAGGATGGCTCAGCACAGAAGATCAACATCATCAGGTCAGGACTCTGCGGTCTACACTCATCTCCACGCCAGCGGTCACTCTTTCAGGGATGAAGATGTTCACATCCTTGATAGAGAGGAACGATGGTTTGAGAGAGGAGTAAAGGAGGCCATCTTTGTGAAAAGAAACCGTCCATCATTAAACAGAGGTGGAGGCCTCCGGGTTCAACTGTCCCCCTCTTACAATGCTGTTATTGCTAGTATCACTCAGCCCTCTGTGAATAGCAAACAACCATCAGGGTGCTAACGATCCATCGTTAGGCTGATGGTCCTCCTTGATCATGTGAGCAGCTGGTTTCGGCTGTCATCAGCCAACTGGTTGATCCACTGTGAGAGGGTGCTATTTATAAGACTGAGCTGAATACAGCAGCTCAGACTGAGGAAGTCTTTCGGACGAAAGACGAAACGTTTCTACAATTTTTTTTTTTTTTTGAATGTCCAGAGGACCAGACTTAGCTTTTTTAGATTTTTCTACCTGGATTATTGAGCATGCATCAGGGTGTGGTAGGTAGTGTTCAGTGAGTGCTGATTATTTCAGCTCGCAGAGGAGGCTCTCTTGCTAGGCCAGAGTTGGGTCCAACTGTTGGGTCTCTTCTGCCTCACCTGTTTTTGGAGGTTCACTTACCGGGCTTGTGTCCTCGGGTAAGGTATCCCTGGTGCCTTCTGCAATACCTGCTGTTAGGCAGTTAGTGTCACCCTGCGGAGGCATTTCTATTGGCAGTGGTTTGCTCACTTTCGCGCACATTGTCTGTTCACCATAATCTATAATCGCGTTAAAGCGGTTTATCAGCTTATCTGCTCTTTGAATTGAAAAAGCTCCTCAGATGAAGAGCGAAACGTCTTCTGTTACAAATAAAGTCCAGTTGTTTTTGTATTGAACGTTTTTTTGGAAACAGTGACATTGACAAAAAGACAGGAGAAAGAACTGGAAGTAGCAGAAATGAAGATGTTGAGGTTCTCCATAGGAGTGACAAGGATGGATAAGATTATAAATGATATACCGTAATCAGAAGTACAGTACTGGTGACAAATAAAACTGCATGACAATGCCACCCCTACTCAGAGCATAGCCTAAATGTTTAAAAAGGTCACACTGTTAATTTATTATAAGTGGAATGCAAACACATCATTCTTTTCTAAAATCTTAATTTAAAATATACAATGCATTAGAAACAAGAATGTTTTAACAAACTTTACAAATCTATGTGAAAAAAATTGTTGTATATTTGCACCCTATCAGAGTCAGAGTCAGTCAGAGAGTCTTTATTGTCATTTGCACCGCATGTGGTACATGTGATGAAAACGAGATTATGTACACGGGGTCCCAGTTACATCCAACAACAAATGCAAGAGAAAAACAGTAATAACATCTAGAATTAACTAAGAAAACATCAACTAGTAATACACTAAGCCCTAATGTAGTAGAAAAACATCATTATAAACAGCAGCACGAACATGAGTCTGTATGAGCAGATGGTCACAGATGAACACAGCAACAAGAAAACAGATCAGCATCAGCATGATGTGATATTTTGCAGTGTTTATTCTTATTATTTATTTATTCATGAGTCTAACAGCCTCAGGGTAGAAGCTGTTCCTCAGTCTAGTGGTTCTACATTTGATGCTCCTCAACCTCCGTCCTGAGGGGAGTGGGGCAAAGAGTGAGTGTGCTGGGTGAGTGAGGTCTTTCATGATGCAGGTGGCTCTTTTCCTGCATCTGGAGGTGTAAATGTCTGTGATGGTGGGGAGACTGACTCCAACAGACTTCTGTGCAGCCTTCACCACTCTCTGTAGAGCTTTCCTCTCTGCAACTGTGCAGCCTCCATGCCACACGTTGATGCTGGAGCACAGGATGCTCTCCACTGCACACCTGTAGAAGGAGGTGAGGACTGGGCTGCTCAGACCAGCTCGTCTCAGCCGTCTGAGGAAGTAGAGTCTCTTGATGACCTTTCTTGATCAGGCTGGTGGTGTTGTTGCTCCAGCTGAGGTTATCATTCATGTGTACACCCAAGTATTCTAGTGGTTCTACATTTGATGCTCCTCAACCACCGTCCTGAGAGGAGTGGGGCAAAGAGTGAGTGTGCTGGGTGAGTGAGGTCTTTCATGATGCAGGTGGCTCTTTTCCTGCATCTGGAGGTGTAAATGTCTGTGATGGTGGGGAGACTGACTCCAACAGACTTCTGTGCAGCCTTCACCACTCTCTGTAGAGCTTTCCTCTCTGCAACTGTGCAGCCTCCATGCCACACGTTGATGCTGGAGCACAGGATGCTCTCCACTGCACACCTGTAGAAGGAGGTGAGGACTGGGCTGCTCAGACCAGCTCGTCTCAGCCGTCTGAGGAAGTAGAGTCTCTGATGACCTTTCTTGATCAGGCTGGTGGTGTTGTTGCTCCAGCTGAGGTTATCATTCATGTGTACACCCAAGTATTTGTAGCTGGAGACCACTTCCACTGCAGATCCACTTATGTTCAGTGGGGCGTGGGTGTTTATTCCTTCTGAAGTCCACAATTATCTCGTCTTCTTCACATTCATGTGAAGGTTATTCTCTTTGTACCAGCTCTCCAGGTGTTCCACCTCCTGTCTGTAGCTGGACAGCTCTATAGGGTGATACAAAACGTGAAACCCTATAGAAAGACTGCGAGGGTGAATTTCTTATGCAGTGGCTGTTAGACCACTTCCGATGTGTCGGCGAGAGTTTGTTCAGTTCTCAAAAACTCTGATGTGACACGGATGTCACGCTGACCTCAAAAATAGTTATTTTGTTTTACTGAATTAACTCTTTCAGCAGAAAGATGAGCTCATCGGCTACAATTCAAAAGAGCTGTGCTCATCTTTTTTTACTGATTTCGTGGAACACGTGCATTTCTTCAGGAAACGGTGAGTAAGTGATCGATCCATTGTCGTATGTTTCAAATGCACTTGTGTAAAATGACTTTGTTGTTTTAGCTTCTAAATGTTTGTGACAAATGAAACTGGTATTTTAACAGCCTCAGATCTCCGTTTCTGGCTGGGATGTCGAGCTCTGATACCGTGTGAACCACCCAGTTTTCCTTCAGACTCGTTCAAATGGTTTTACAAAGAGGATGAACAAAGTAAAGAAGTCCAGATATACTTTGAAGATAAAAGTGGAGTACGTCGCTACCATGCCTCTCCTCGTAGAGTAAAGACGATGCGCAATCGCTCCTTGGTCATTGATAATTTCAGAGAGGGCGATCAGGGTCTGTATTGGTGTGAAAACTGTAAACAGGACATCTGCAGCATTGAAGAACCTATTGTCTCCAGAGTGCAAAAAGGTTTGACCTGATTTTCACAAATCTGATGAAATTATGAACCAGTGACAGTCATTCTGTTCTATGGGATGCAGTTTGTAAAGTTACACAGTCAGAAATTAACAGCAATATTTTTGGTTTATTGAGCCTTTCATAAGAAAAAAAAAGTTTTTTTTTCAAAGCCATATTTTCATATTGTTATTTATACATTTATAAATGTCGTAGTTCCACATTAATATTTAATTTACAAGCTACATATTTAGTTTACAAACTAAATACATAACTTGCAAGTTAAATAAGCTAAATATTTTGCTCCACACAAAATATTTAATTGGCAAACTAAATGTTTATGTCCGAGCTAAATGTTTAATTTACAAACTAAATATTTAACTTGTAAGTTAAATATTTAGTTTGTAAATTAAAAATTTAGCTTGGATATAAACATTTAGTTTGTAAACTAAATATTTACAAAGTAGTGTGGAGCTAAATATTTAGGTTGCTAGCTAAATATTTAAATTGCAAGTTAAGTATTTAGTTGGTAAACTGAATATTTAGCTTGTAAATTAAATATTTAATTCAAACATAAACATTTAGTTTGTAAATAAAATATTTAATTCAAACATAAACATTTAGTTTGTAAACTAAATATTTACAAAGTAGTGTGGAGCTAAATATTTAGGATGCTAGCTAAATATTTAAATTGCAAGTTAAGTATTTAGTTGGTAAACTGAATATTTAGCTTGTAAATTAAATATTTAATTCAAACATAAACATTTAGTTTGTAAATAAAATATTTAAATTGGAACTATGACATTTATAAACATATGAATAACATGGTGAAAATATGAAAAGCTAAATAAACCAAAATACTGCGGTTGATTTTTCATTGTGTAACTTTATAAACATCACCATACTGTTCTGGATTTTGATCTTTGTTAAAGCAATGTATGGTTTTACTTTTTCTTTCTGTTTTTGCAGAAATTTTGAATGAAGTTCAAAATCCGTTTTACATCCGTGCAGGAAGCAGTTTCACCCAAACATGTTCAGGTGAATTCCCTGACTTAAAATGGACTTTTGAAACAAGTAAAACTGTTCAAGGATCTGAAAGGAGGCCAGAAACTGTCATTAAGACGACCAACAAGTCCATACATATTGCAGTTGTTGAAAGCCCAGATGCTGGGAAATACACGTGCTGGGCGAGTCCCTGTGGTGGTCCGAGTCAAAAACTGCTTACAGTCAACTTGTGTGTGATAAAAGGTGAGCAAATTACATTCATTTACAAAAATGAATAAAAGGAAACATACTGACTGACTCTTTGTTTGCTTTATTTCAGTACATGATGAGGATTCCTCTCTTTCTTGTGCTGTGACGTGTGATGTGGGTTTATTTAAACCAGTAAATGTGTCAAGATTTCTGATGGAGAACACAAAAATATATGTGGGTGTAGATCAATTTGGGTCTTTGTTTTGTAATGCAAGTCAGATCTCAGATGGACACACAACAGTTACCAGCAAATATGTAACACCAACAAAAGCTGGTGTGTCTCTCTTTTCTTTTCAATAAAATATACATAACCTCTAAAGAATACTAATATTTAGTATTTTGCTCTACAGGGGACCCTTGGAGGACTGAACATCTGGAGCCAGTTCTTTATGGAGTATCAGTTGTCGTTGCCTGTTTACTTGTAACATTTTTAATTTTTTGCTCGAGGTCAAGATGGCGCACAGGTAAAACTTGCAGCTATAAGCTGTAACGAGACTTCCTGTGCTATTTCTTTTTGTTTTATGCCAACTCAGTGTTTTTTCTGTTTGCTTTGTGTGCCCCTAATTTTGATTCTCTTTCATTCTCACTCACAGCATTTCCTTTTTGTATCTCCTGTTGTGGCTTCAGTAACTCGGTACAGTGAACATTGCACTCTCAAACAAGTTGAAATGATCTACTGCACATGCAGATTTTAAATGTCTTACTTTAATCTGCAGGAAGAAGAGGAGGAATCCACAGTAATCTATTCGTTCGTTGTCACCAAGACACCAAAAGAAACAATCCCACGATTGAAAGTGATTGCTTTTACAGTGAAATAAGAATACTGTATAGAAGAAACACCCCAGGCTAAGATAAACGCTATAAGTGAAACAGTTCATGATTATAATTTCCACATTGTCATTTAATTTGGAAACTGCTTCATCAGCACACACTTGTGTTTCATAACTTCACCCACAAGGTTCTGAAGGGAAATTCTGCATCAGTTTTTTTTTTTATCTCTAGACTAATAAATGAGTGTTGGTTGAATTATTAACTTAACTTATTAATTGTTAATTATTAACATACAAAACCCTTCCCCCCCACCACACCTGATAAAAAAAAGTTATTAAAAAAGCTCAAGTATTTTTAAACTACTTGAACCAGATGTTTGACATCCAGTAAGTAACACATTTTGTGGAACCATTTCAAAAAGGGCGGTGGGTTCTGAGTTTTGTTTATTTTGTATTTTCATTTTGCATGATAAAGTTTTGACCTTTTCCGTTTGTAGGTGAAGCAACAGAAGATGCTCAAACAGTTCAAATGGTCCAGAAATGGTCCAGGGTTCTGGAAGTTGTTTCTAATGCAGCGTTTTAATTTTTTTAAAATTTTATCTTCATCCTCTGTGCATCAAGACTTCTTCATATTCTCTCTTTTTTATATAATGTTCAGTACTGCTAAACAATTATAAATACTGTACAGTCAATAAATACATATTTCTTATTTTAGTATAAATTATAAATAAATTGTTTTGACTTTAATTTGTTTCAGATTAGTGAACAATTTACTGTCATTCAAAGTATTATTATTATTGTCAATATTATTATTATTATTATTATTATTATTATGTTATTGATGCTTGTGCTGTTTTGCAATATTTTCAAATGTTTAACACGAGTGTTATCATGTACAGTACATTTAAATTTATATTACTACTTGTGTGACAATAATCTATACAAATTCATTCTACTTGCACCATTATATATTCTACCATGTTGTTGTTTACTGTGTTTCTTTTTGACCATGTAAATATTAAATAATCATTTTCACTTTTTGGTACTTTTTTTTGTACAAAGTACCCTTATTACACGTTTGTTTGTTTTTAGCGAGTCAAATCGGTTCTTCTCATCCTGAACATTTCATTGCATTGTTGACCTTGTGTAACCAGGATTTGACAAATAACATTTCTTTAAACAGCATTGAATTAAAAATAGGTTTAATGAGATTTTACTTATTTACACTTTGTTGCATTGAGGATAATAATATTGTACATTCTTATGTATTGTAATAAATTAAATTGTTGCATTTATTTGTTAGTTAGTGTCATTATTTTTGTTTTAAATACCATTTTATTTTTACTTGTTATTCTCAATTTGTATTAATCCTTTTATGATTGTCTTCTGTTGTCATCACTCTGTTAAAATCAAGTCTCTCTTGTAAATGAGGAACCGAGGCTCAATGGGATTAACCTGTTGTAGGCTAAAAATAAACGTTGAATGAATGAATGAATTACTATTTTTTAAGCAAACCTTGTGGCAATTCTAAATTTCCACCAGTAGGTGGCAGTGAACAACATTTTAAACTGACATTCGTTTGACAAAGAAAAGCAAAAGAAGTATGCCTGTAAACATTGTTTTTGCTTCCAGAATAACCAGATGGGTTTATTTTAATTGGTTGTCTTTTTGTCTTTACAATTCTGTCATGCCCTCATTCATCAGTTTTGACAGTTTAGCACGATTTACGAAGCGTTTGAGTCAATAGCAAACTTAGCGAGCTAGCCTTCAGCTAACGAGTTAGCCGTGTATCGATTCAGCTAACAGTTTTGACAAATAAGCACACGACAACATTTATTCGGTTCACTTCAGCAGGTTCGGAAAGGCGCTGTGCTACGCATCATTTCCCAGGTAAAGCAACAAACACGCTCGGAGATTTATCGTAAAATATTTTAAACCGCGCGGCTTAGCGGCTGCATTTAGCCTTTAGCTGTTCCTGTTTAAAACGTTAGCAGGGCAGCTAACCGTTGTAATGTTAGCCATTTTTACTTGGGCTTTTTGTTTGATGAAAAAGCAGGAAAAAATAAGCTTTGCTTACCTATTTGTTTAGTAAACTGTTAAGTTAACATTACAGCATAAAGAGCCATTGTGTTTGCCTCATGCTTAACTTGTTTTTCTTTTTCCAGTAGCTACAAAAGGCTTAAAGCTAAGCTAAAATGGAGGCTCCTCCTGTCACTGTGATGCCCGTCACCGGTGGCACAATCAATATGATGGAGTATCTGTTGCAAGGTAAGATATTTATGGCTTTTTTTCACTGAAAGAAATGCTTTTAAATGTAGATATCA
>JBBPBX010000399.1:68768-81355 GCA_038048925.1 Garcialebias charrua | reverse complement strand
GGCAGAGGCGGCGGTGGTGGGGCTGATGGGCTCTGTGGGAGCCTGGGTCCCGGGGGAACAGCTCTCGTTAATAATTCAGACGAGGCTCATTATCAAGGCAGCGCAGATTTCTCCCTGATTCCACCTTAATTGCAGGCAGGCTGCTCCACTCAGGCAGGCGGTAGTCACGCTGGGTTGACTCGCTCTGTCTTTTTCTTCACCACTACAGGGCCGCCATGCTCTGCTCCGTTCTGCCCCATCTTCAGTACTCACCTCTATCACAGCAAGACACCCCTTGGCTAGTCAGCTTCATGTTAACTTACATTCTAATAAAGCAACGTATTACAAATGCGCCGTTTTTATTTATAATTAAAATGCCTCGTACGTTTCCAATTAAATCTGGGCTATGTGCTGTTTGGGCAATGCTGTGGAATGTTCAATTTTTTTGGGGGTCAACAAAGAGTTAGTCTGAAAGTTTAAGTTAAAACATTAAAACAATTACCGTATTTTTCAGAGTATAGGTCGCACCTTTTTATAATTTTTTCATGGCCTGCGACTTATACTCAGGTGCGACCTATATATGGCTTTTTATCAATTTTGGCGAAACAAAATTTTAAATCCAGCTCATTTCACAATTACGTTCATTTATTAAGGAAAAGTTCAGCTCAGACACATATTTGCTATAATTTTTATCAAACAAATAATTGTTTTTAAGTGTTAATCTTCTTAAAAGCCTTGCTGTGCGCTCCTGTGGCAGACATTTGCAGCAGAGCTAAACGTAGGTGCGACCTATACTCCGGTGCGACCTATCTAGGGATTTTTCCAATCTATTGGTAATAATTGGACAATGCGACCTATACTCCGGTGCGACCTATACTCCGAAAAATACGGTAGTCTATTATTGGTTGAGTTGATGACCTGATTTCATTATATTTATTATTTACAAGAAAAAAAGCAGTCTATAAGGACATAATCATTAGTTCCAGCTCTTTTGGGTTCCATAGTTTGTGCTCAGGTATTTAATTGAAGTACCATGCGTCTACTTACAGATTCATTAAAAAGAGAACATTCGTACCTCGTGGAGCACACAAACCCTAATATGTTTTTCTTTCATTACAGGCTTTGTGAAATATTATAATGATGGGTTTATCCTTGAAATCGCCCAGAGCATATTATCATACTGATGACATTGTAGAATGTGATTGATATCCCACTACAATAATACCCCTCTTCATGCCCATCTATAAGTGTTGTGGAGAGTTAGGACTGTATGATGTTTTTGAGGAGTTTAGCTGGAGCACTTCATCCATACAGACACTCCGATCAGAGAGTGAGTCCTGACACAGCAAGATGGTGTTTTTCTTGGAGTTTAATTAACTGACCAGTTCGTTTACAGCATGCAGTTTCCTTTTCTGAGCTGTAAATTCTTCCTAACTGAAAGTAACTGGCATTAACTGTCCCTTTTTCTGTCTGTCTGGTATCTGAAATAACAGAAAACGGCTAAAATGAGAACATGCTAACAAATAGCTTAGCTTACCCTTAATATTACAACAAGACAGAACCTTAAACATGAAATAAACATTTCTTTGGGCTGTCTCATATTTGCGCCAAAATCGCCACCCCATTTATATATGAAAAGAAGAAATTAGCGCTCATTAAAGTGCATTAAGCTCACCTTTGTCACAAACGCAGACAGGCATCAACGATAGAAAACATCAACGGCTATAAAACCAACGGCTTTCTCAGCTCTACAGTATTTATCCCCAAGGACCCTTTAGCTGTCTAAAAAGATGCCTGACGTAAAATACGAATTAGCTGTCTAACAAATAAGAATTAGCTGTCTAACAAGATGCCTGAACAAAACAATACAGAAATATTAGGGAATTTATAACAGCCGCCCCCAGAATAGCCTAGCTATTATGTAAAGTCTATTAAATTCCCTAAGATGAAGTGGAGTCCTGTATTTTGTCCATCATCAGGTGGAATGGCCGACAGCTGGACCATACGTGGTACCGGCCGCAGGTAGGTCTTCTCTCCAATCCGAACCTCCGCTGACCGGATCCGACCGTCTGCACTCTCGATCACCTTGACAACCTCCCCGATGGGCCACGGTGCTCTCTGAAGCTGGGGATCAACCATCATGTCGATCGTGCTCTGCGTGAGGTCATCAGTAGGCCGCCTCCACTTCTGCCGAACTTCCAAGAACGGAAGGTGATGCCGCAGGAACTGCACACAGAAGTGGTCCACCATCATCTGACAGTGGCGCCAACGTCTTCTTGTGACGGTGTCAGGAGTGTAAGATGCTTGGGGTAAGGAGGCGTCCCGCCGCCCCATCAACAACATATTTGGCGTCACTGGATCAGGCTCAGCTATGTCTGATGAAACATAGCCTAAGGGCTTGGCGTTGAGAATGCCCTCAACCTTGATCTTCTTACGTATGTGCAGGAACTCGTAGTACGAGTTGGCTCGCTCCGTCTGGTAGGACTCGATCTCCTCCAGCTTCATGGTGTCCACGGTGGCTGCCAGAGACTGCTGGCACCGCTCCTTCTCCTGCTGAGCCGCACAGCTCAGCTGGGAGCTCAGCAGCTTGGGCTTCCTCTTGCACGGATGAGGAACGTGGACGTCCACTTTCTCGTCTGAGGGGCGGAGCTTGAGCTTGGCTCCCGAGGAGTCAGACTCTTGGTCTCCACACTGAGGGGAGGAACACTCCGAGGTGTTGCTGCTGTCCGTCTGAGCTGCCGGCTGGATGCTGGTTTGACTCTGCTCTTCGGCTGCGGACGAGGATTCGGGTTTCTCGTCAGCTGGCATGGCCTCCATCGGATCAGGGTGGAGCTCAGCTTTGGATTCAGAGACACCTTCTGAACTCAGGCTGCCTTCGAGTGGTTCAGTTCTGTTGGTCTCTGAGCTCTGTGGGAGGTCGGTCCTCTCCTCAGCCTTGTGTTCAGGACTAACACAGGACACGTTGTCCTCCATATGAGACCCAGGACAAAAGGCTGCATCGTCACTAGGGGGCCAGGACTTCTTGCAGTCTGGATAGTTTATGATCCTGTTGTCTTCTGAGCCCTTGGACTCAGTTTTATTTAAACTGGGGGATGTCTCCCCTTCAGCAGAGACGGGAATGTGCAAACTGGTGGACAGTACTGGACTCCCCGCCCATCCTGTTCGTAGGTTCTCTGAACCAGTCTCCATGTTCTCTTCTTCTGGTCTGTCGGGGTTTGCCACAGGATTGTTGCTATGGTCAGTAAATTCTCTCTCACTATCACGAACCAGCTTGGGCAGTTCAGGTACAGGAACAGGCTGCTTCGGCGGCTGGAAACTGTATGTGGACTGTGGCATGGTGTACTGTGGCAGGGAAGAACTGTATCCATGAGGAGCTGGCCCTACCATGACAGGCACTGGCTGGTAGACTGTCTGTACTGCAGGATGCTGAAGCTGAAGAACAGGTTGTGGAGATGGACCTGGCTGATAACCTGGCGGCTGCAAGATGGGCTGTGTAGTAATAATCGGTGGGGGCTGGTGCACAGGAGGTGCAGTGATAACTGGTGTATGCTGATACACAGGCTGTGCAGCATTAACCTGCAGGGGCTGATACAAAGGCTGTGCAGTGTTAACTTGCGTGGGCTGATACACAGGCTGTGCGGTTTGATAAACAGGCTGTGCTGCGTTAACTTGCGTGAGCTGATACACAAGCTGTGCGGTGTTAACTTGCGTGGGCTGATACACAGGCTGTGCGGTTTGATACACAGGCTGTGCCGCGTTAACTTGCATGAGCTGATACACAAGCTGTGTGGTGTTACCTTGTGTGGGTTGATACACAGGCGGTGGAGTTTGATACACAGGCTGTGCAACATTAACTTGCGTGGGCTGATACACAGGCTGTGTGGTGTAACCTTGTGTGGGCTGATGCACAGGCTGTGGCACTGCCATAGGGGTGTAGAGGTTCTGGCACTGAAGCATAATATTGTTTGATAGTGATGTGGGTTGCAGCACATGACGTGGTGTTGCTGGAGCCAGGGGTTGACGTGCTGGTGTTGACACAGCTGGATGTGGCTGGTATTCTGTATGGGCTGGACCTGTATAATTGGGCTGGTATTGTTGAGCATTTACAGCTGTAGTCACAGGATTAATTATTTGATAGGCTGGTTGGTATAACGTAGACATTGTGTTATACTGGCTTGTCTTATCGACTGCCGCCGCTGGGAAATGACGCTGTGAGAACCCGAGTGCTGAAAACAGCTGGCCATCTTGAATAGCAGACTTGGTCTGCAGGCTGAGTGACTGCAGCTGCTGTGCACTGGCACTTAGATTGTCATCCTGATGAGGGGCAGCATAAGACATTAGTGACTGAGGAACTTGGTAGTCCTGGAGGTGAGCTGGTAGCTGTCGTGGCCGTTCTGTTAATCTTGATGTGTCCATTTTGCTGATATGAGTGAAGTAATCCGGCTCAGAAGGACCAAATGTTGTGGAGAGTTAGGACTGTATGATGATTTTTGAGGAGTTTAGCTGGAGCACTTCATCCATACAGACACTCCGATCAGAGAGTGAGTCCTGACACAGCAAGATGGTGTTTTTCTTGGAGTTTAATTAACTGACCAGTTCGTTTACAGCATGCAGTTTCCTTTTCTGAGCTGTAAATTCTTCCTAACTGAAAGTAACTGGCATTAACTGTCCCTTTTTCTGTCTGTCTGGTATCTGAAATAACAGAAAACGGCTAAAATGAGAACATGCTAACAAATAGCTTAGCTTACCCTTAATATTACAACAAGACAGAACCTTAAACATGAAATAAACATTTCTTTGGGCTGTCTCATATTTGCGCCAAAATCGCCACCCCATTTATATATGAAAAGAAGAAATTAGCGCTCATTAAAGTGCATTAAGCTCACCTTTGTCACAAACGCAGACAGGCATCAACGATAGAAAACATCAACGGCTATAAAACCAACGGCTTTCTCAGCTCTACAGTATTTATCCCCAAGGACCCTTTAGCTGTCTAAAAAGATGCCTGACGTAAAATACGAATTAGCTGTCTAACAAATAAGAATTAGCTGTCTAACAAGATGCCTGAACAAAACAATACAGAAATATTAGGGAATTTATAACAATAAGCTTATGTAATGTATCTTGTCTTCATACTGTAATTTACACTGAATGATGGCTTTCCATCCAGTCCATTTAGTGAAGCCTTGCAACGAGATCAACATAATGGGCTTGATCTTGTCATACATGTATATGAATATTTCAAATCATGCCACTGTAACTAGATGGGGGGGTGCTTTAGATAAACAACACAGATGCTTCTTTCCTTTTGCTCACACTTTAAGATGAAGTGCGCTTCGAGCTGTATTTCTCTCCCGGCATCAAAACTGGTTTCCCCACAAATCACGGTGCCCGCATTTCCTAATTCAATTTTTCTCCCCGTCTGATATCTCTTCCTGTATGCAAGGGATTGATGTTTCTGTGCATGTGCGTTTATGCGCGTGCATGCTGCCGTGTCTGTCCCCGAGAAAGAGATGATGTACGCCAACATAAACGATGTATTTCACAGTGCTTCATCTCCAGACCTTTCCTGGCAGCCGTGTGCCAGGTTGCTCGCTTTTCTCTGTGCTTGTCCATCAAGCCCCTGTCACGGGCCAAAGGGTTGTAGGAAGAGAAAGTGGAGCATGCGAGGGCTGGCGATCAGTTTACCTGAGCTTGGCGGTCCTGTGAATGATGGAGAGGGCTGTGGCACAAAGGGAAATGTAGTTAAAGCTGACTGATTGGAACAGGTGGATGGGCAAAAAGGGAGGGACGTCAAGAGTTATGTTCATAAAAGATGCTTGTTATGCTAATGGGAGGATGCTCCGTGGCTGAACCGCACGCCCAGGGCTGATGGATGGAGTTGCAGAGGTCATCTAGGGTGGCGAATGGTGAGGACTCCCATGAGTTGTAAGGTCAAAGCTTTTGGGGGGATGTATGGTTCTTTGGGCCTGTAGGTTTGTGTTTATGAAGCAACCCATGCATAAGCAAACGTCTGTGGGAGAACCATCATATGCAGCGTAGGGATCTGACATAAGACCAGCTGGGATTGAGGAGGGGAGTAAGGGGGAGTATCACGGTCACTTAGGGGGGTGAAATTCTTTCCCCTTTAGATTTGTATGTCAGTGGAATAAATGTGGGTCAGGACACTGGATCCTGTGTTTAGTATGCTGGCCGTGTGAGGTCTGAACTCTGAGTCTGCTCGCAGCCCTGAATGAACCCGACACGTCGGTCCAGACCGGCGCCTTTACCTTTCTGTCTCTCTCTTGGACTCGTGTCTCCTTTTGCTTTTTCTTCCAAGCCAAGAGCATTTTTCTATCCCTTCTCCAGTCTCTGCCTTTTTCTTCCCATTCTCCAGGCTCTTACCCCCCCCCCCCCCATCCGTCTCTTTTCTTCCATGCTCTTTTTTTTGACTGTCAGTCACTCACTGCTTTCCCTTCGTTCCTCCCTTGTTCTATTTCACACACAGAGTCCTCCCCACAAACTAGCCTTTTTATCACTCATTTCCCTCTTCCCTCGCTTATTTCTCCTGCTCCTTTCATGTGCTTTTGAAATCCCCTTTTCATCTTTAGTAGTCTTCCTCTCCTGCTCACACGCATACACACACACACACACACATGCACACATGCACAGGCTCATTCAGTCATTCTTTTATTATCCCAAAACTAAAGTGATAAATGGCTCTCTTTCTTCTCTGTAAATGTCACTCTGGGAATTGTCTCTGCTCATTGATTGACTGGAGTAGAGGGATGGCCACACATGCACATGTGCCAGTCATGTGCATGTGCAAAGTGCCTGAAAAGGAAGAGCGAATGCGAGCTACAGAGGTGATGTCTTATTAGAAATACAGGTTCTTTGAGGCTGCAACTGTCAGGGTTATCACGGGCACATCACAAATCCAGCTTTTTAACAAAACAAATTTTGAGGTTGAGAAATTATTTGGAAAGCTTCTGCATTGTTTTATTGTGAAACATCAGTTCTCAGCAGGAACTTGCATTTGCAGAAATGCTGGGATTAATCACAGATGGGCAATTTAAGCAGGCAAGCCAGGCTGGTTTGACTGTTTTCTTTTTCCTTATGCGACATGATTTAGAATATGCAAGCGTTATTCAGTTGGATCAATTGGTCTTAGCTTATCCCTGTCAATAAAAGTGTGTGTAAAGAAAAAAAGAACCATAAAGGCCATTTTTCTGACCGTATAATGTGGCAAAATGTGAGTGTTTGTTAGTCGGGGTTAATAATGCTCAGTCATTTTCTTAATGTCTCACTCGCTCTGCCTCAGGCGCTGGAGTTTGATAAAGGTCACGACTGCTGGTGGTTACATGTCGTCTTCCCTTATTTCATTCTCTTTACTGCACAGTGAGTGAGAGAGAGAGAGAAATAAAGAAAAAGTCCACGACCAGCCGGAGAGGATGCCGATTTGTGTCTCTCCATTTTCAGAACTAGGATAAAAAGACTTAATGCGGAGACATTGAGGGAAACAGGGCAGGCCGGTGCAAGTCAATGAAGAAGGGATGAAAAATTAAATTGATAGAGACAGAGATAGAAAGACGGAGGAAGAAGTGAGTGAAATGGAGAGCCAGAATAGTAGAGAGTAGATTATAGGGCTTCCAAGCAGGACTGGAAGTTAGACTTGGCTGCACTTCAGCTACACTCTGCACACTTCAGCTCAAGTGTGGGTCCATTAGTGCAGTCCCATTGCACTGAGAAAGACATGCACTACAAGAGTTAACACACATGCACACACACAGTATGTTTTATACTGGCCCTATATGCAAACCCACACAAACATAAAGCACAGGTAACTTGTAGCTTTACCCTCAGACACACATTTGCGCTCTTTTTTTGTACATACACAAACTCTTCACTAGCAACCAGATTGCTTCTTGTCAAAATAAATAATTTAAAACCGACTCTGAAAAAGATCCCCCAGTTAGTGCAGAATTGGGTAAATGGCGTGGGGTAGGGTCAGCAGGCGGGTGTGTGTGTGTGTAGAAGACGTGTAGAAGACGGTAAATGCAGTCTATTACATGAGGTGAACCACGACCCACAACGGTTTCCCTCAGTTGAACAATGATAATTTGCCCCCTTCCCTTTCCAATCAGCTTAGAGAAGTCTTTTCTCAAATCCTCACAAGTGATCCGTGCCTAAAGACCGGCGGGGGCGAGATCTAGATGAGTGGCAAGGCGATGCCAGAAGGGAAGCTGAGGGGATGCTGCTGGGGTCATGGCTTTGTGTGCGGGCTTGTGTGTGTGTTTGTGTTTACAACTTCCACAAAAAAAAAGTTTCATTTCTGGAAGTTTTGTTTTTGTGCATGTGGGAGAAAGGGATGCTTCTCTAAATAATATATGTGTGAGGATCAGTCAAGGGACAGAGGTGAGAAGGGGCACATATTGCAATGCTATTTTACTAATAAGGTAAAGCTGTATAGGAGACTATGGGACAAGCAGTGGATTTGGTGGAAGAGTTACATCTTGTTGGTGATGGGAGAGTTGAAGCTCTTCTGCACACTCATCAGTGACTCTGTGAGAGCCAGTTGTAAAAATATTATCTCCAGTTGCCTGACCCACAGCATGAGGCAATTTAAACTCATGAAATCTGACATTGTTGTCCTTCTTGTGATTCCTGAAACACACGTCCACATGGTTGCTAATAAAATGAGAAGCTACTTGTTGCAGAATACGTGGTGAAAGAGTCGTTGCCAGCTGAAACTTATTTGTCACAATGCTTTTACAGAGCAAAGCTCCAACCAATGACTTTAGTTAAATATGGTGACTTTTTAAAACTTTCTGGGACAAACAGTGCATGGTTCAAATACAACTGAAAACATGTAACACTTGACCCAAAAAGTATACTTTAAATGAAAATAAGGCTTTATTTATCTTGTTAATTTCACTGTGCCCGTCCAAATACCTGTTCCTGGTATAAACGATCACATGCCGGTTTCATTTTTGACTCCATGCACACAGAAACATCCCAGTTTTTCAGCTGAGCTGGCAGTTGGCCAGGATACATTGTTCAACCTCATGATATTGCCGTAGTGCTGTCATCAGCTGGGTTGTAGTGCTTAACTGCACTCACAGCTGGTGCCAACACCAAGCTTACTGTTTCACTGGGACAAGTGTATTACTGAATCGGCCTAATCTCTGTGTGATAAATGCTATGACAGTAATGCAAACAGATGGAAACCCGAACCTGGAAACCATCCGAGCTAAGCAGACCGCGGCGCGCATTTGAACTTGTGCTAACACAGCTAGCCTTCTTAGAGGCGGCTCTGTTTATTTAAAATGTCAGACGTGTTGATTTTGTTATTCAGCTCGGGGCATTGCTGCATGGGTCAGAGGACCTGGAGGGATAAAAGGAAATCAGAAGGACTTTTTTTCTTCTTCTTTTCACTAAAGCAAGCAAAGAAACTGATAAAGGAAATGGGTGAGGATAGTACACTTGTGACTGTGGACATATAATACACTGGCACAAACTCAAATAACTGAAGGTATTAATGAATCCCTCTCAGTCAGAGTCGCAGGGGAGCTGGAGCCAAACAGCCAGTGTAATGGGGTACACTCCAGACTGGTCACCAGTCAATCAAAGGACCTGATTGGTTGGCAAATGAACAAATGCATTAGCTGATGGTAGAGGAATGGGGACATCTGCTGTGGATGAACAGATGGAGTGCAGTGAGAAATAAAAGTACTGTATTTTCTGGCATATAAGTCGCTCCCGAGTATAAGTCGCATCAGTCAAAGGAAAAGGAAAAAAAACATACTGTATATAAGTTGGTTCGGCATATAACTCACATTTATTATGTGTCCCCGCTGACCTGTCGCATTTATTATGCATTTATTTAATGGTCAAAACAACTTAATCTTGCCTGGGCAGCACGATGCCATCCATCCATATCGTGGCAGGAGCCGCTAGCCCTCCAGCATTTCTCCGCCTGCACCAGCTGAGTGAAGTGAGCATGCACGAGAGCACTCGCTGTTGCAGTTCTTAGAAATTGAAAGCGTCAGTCAAAAATTGCATTATGAATATGGAAAAGAAAATATATACTGTAAGTCGCTTCAGCGTAAAAGTCGCAGGACTGACACATCTATGCAAAAAAAACCTGTGACTTATACGCCTGAAAATACAGTCAAAGAAGTGGAAATTTGTTGAACAGTTGTCTCACCTTGCTGCGGTCAAGAGTGGGTCAAACAGTGATGCTAAGTTCACGTATAGAAGATCAGCCGTTTGGTGCAGAGTGGGTGAAAATGAGAGCAGAGGGATGAAATGGAATCATGCTAAACAATAAAGGAGTTAGATGGATAAATCTTGAGTGAGGTCAAATAAAACCATAGCACCGTTGCATTCGAAAAGGCTCGCATGTCGATACAGGAACGAGCAGAGAGTGTTGGTCAGATCTGATGACGGTGACAGGCGAAGGGGAGAGAAATGACAGAGGAGGGTACCATGGGGTCTCTGAGGTGGGCTGATCGCGTGACTAGAAAGAAAGTGGCTAATGCTCTCAAGACGAATATTAAGACGTGCTGCTCGACTCACGCAGTCACTGCCCCTCTTTCCCCTGTTCTCTTTTACTTTTCTCCATTCTGCTCTCTCTCTCTCTCGCTCCCTCGTCTCCACTAATGATCCTCGCATACTGCCACACTGCAGGGCTGAGTGATGCCCACTGACAGCCGTGCTCAGGCGGAAACACTGCTTCCCATCCCCCTCCCCCCCATTCCAGGAAGCTGTGACATACGCAGAACATATAGAGGTGTTGCACCGCCTCACATACATGTCCCAGCTCATGCAACGCCACTGACAGATGTGTATTTATGTGTGTGTGACCAATTCTGTCTGTAATGACAGAACCCCCCTCAGCGGTGCTCCCATGCACTTATTGTTTGCCTCCATCCAGGTGTGTCTGCCTTCGGGTTTATACGATGCAAAGTTGTGAGACATCAAAGAAATCACCAGGTACAACATGGTGGTTAATGATGCTACCAGCAACTTTTTTTTTTGGCCTGTGAGCTTGATGGCAATGCAATGGCAAAGCATACATTGCGAGAATGGTTAGGTTAACAAGGTTTGGAATTGCTCTCCAGATGCTGAATGGTTTGCTTTGAACTACAAAAACCAAGCTACTTAAAATGTTCATTTATTCTTCACTTCACTTCACAGTTGCATATTGGTAAATGGAAGTCATGTCAAATGCACTTATTTCACACTTTAAACGATCAAAATATGCAGGTGGTAATTGATGCTTGAACTACTGTTGTTAACAAACAGGAACCTTGGATTTTTCCTGAACTCAGCTTCTTGAAGTCTGAATGAAGCAAAAATAAATACAAAATTGCCACATGTGTGTTCAATAACAAAGCTGCATTTGAGTGATTTAGCAAATTTATATACTTTAAGCTTCAATAGTTTAAAAGAAGGGGGAAAAAAAATCAAATGAACTCCATCATGTAACTTCGCCTGAGTTAAACCAAATTAAACTTAAAGAGGTAAGATGTGGAATCATCATTAGATTGTTTTGTTCTCAGAGGTGGTGTCCTGCAACATAACTTCTATTCATGAAGACACTATAAACAATTTTGATACTTAAAGGTGATTATGGGCAATTTACTAGCTCAGTTTATTAATTCAGAGAGAATTTATTGTCATTTGCACCGCATGTAGTACATGTGTTGAAAACGAGATTATGTACACAGGGTCCCAGTTACATCCAACAACAAATGCAAGAGAAAAACAATAATAACATCTAGGATTAACTAAGAGAGACATCAGCTAGTAATACACTAAGCCCTAATGTAGTAGAAAAACATCATTATAAACAGCAGCACGAACATGAGTCATTATGAGCAGATGGTCACAGATGAACGCAGCAACAAGAAACAGATCAGCATCAGCATGATGTGACATTTTGCAGTGTTTATTCTTATTATTTATTTATTCATGAGTCTGACAGCCTCAGGGTAGAAGCTGTTCCTCAGTCTAGTGGTTCTACATTTGATGCTCCTCAGGACTCAACATAAGTATAGATAAGAGGCACTTTTGTGACGAAACATAATGAAATAGCTTTTTTTTATGTGATTTGGACCAAGTAATATAGGCTGTAAATGCTCACGTCATTTTCCGCTAGTTTCATTGCCTATATTTCTGGCTTTGTACATTTTAAAATCTTTTTTAATTTATTTATACATGCAAATAATGAGTATTCACTTCAAACTGCACCCATCAATAAACCCCTGAGGCTTTTTTTTCCATCTCTGTACCATACTTGTCTGTATGAGGCTCCTTAAATATTTTCCTTCTAATCCTGGCTGATGTCTTGATCCAGACTACCACGAAAAGGTTTAGAATTAGGTCACAGCATCTCACTCGTCTAATTAGATGCAGTGAGAGTGTCCATGTTGTTGCATGTGTGTGTGTGTGTGGGTCTATGCATGTGTGTCTACACTCTGGGCGCTCTTAATCCGTAGGTGGCGTCTATGGTAATGATGGGAAGAAGTGTTAACCTGCGCTTCTGTCACTGTTTGCATGCTTTCAAGACGTTTCTGACATCTCTACTTCTTGAATGAACTGATGAAAGTGGAGGGATACAGGAA
>JBBPBX010000399.1:36243-47621 GCA_038048925.1 Garcialebias charrua | reverse complement strand
TATATATATATACATATATATATATACAGGTAGTCCTTGAGTTACAACGGCGTTCCGTTCCTACGTTCCGTCGTAACTTGAATTTCGACATAACTCGAAACATACGTCCAAACTGCACCTTACACGTACAGACTGTATTTTACCAAGCACTTAGCCTATCCTAACACAGTACCCTACATAATTATCAAAAACACATACATTTCAGAGCCATAATGAAAGAAAAAAAGAGTTAATTTCCTACTCTGGACTGCTGGTGAAGCCTTTCCTCCGTTCCTCCCTCCCTCCTCCGGATTTTCCATTCGTTTACTTTGTAAAACCGCCGTCCATAAAACAGCTACTTTTCCACAGCTGCTGCCTGTCCAGCTTGGTCCAACAATTTTAGAGTGGAACAACCTTAGCTACTTTTCGAAACGTTTCTATAATTTTTTGCTTTGTTTTGTTTTTTTGTTTTTTGAATGTCCAGAGGACCAGACTTAGCTTTTTTAGACTTAGCTACTTTCATTCTATTTGGGAATGTTCCTGTCGAAAAAGACAAATTACATATATATGTAAAAGGGACAATAACATGACTCATATCTTTCACAAACATCATATCCATGTCTGCCCAGTCTTTAGATCTCTTGTCTGAAAATGTGTTTACTAGATTCATTATTTCTTCTTTGTCTGTTCCTTTCAGAAAAAAACTATTTACACAACCATTAATTAAAGAGTTCACATCTCCATCCACTTTAGGTATTTTAGTTGCAAGGCTAGTTCCAACATTGACAAAATAATCATTAAAGCCATTGACAATTTCTTTTTCATCATGGATTTCCTCATTGTTCACCACAAAATACTTTGAAATACCCGTTTTCACCTTGTGTTTTTTCAGAACACTATTCATTACAGTCCATGTTGCTTTCATATTACCATTACTCTTATGTAGTAAATCACTATAATATTCCCTCTTTTGTTTTCTTATAATCCCTACTAGTTTATTTTTATATTTCTTGTATTTTTCTTCTGTCTCTAATGTTCTAGTTTTCAGAAAACATGAATACAAATAGTTCTTTTTTTTACATGCATTTTGCAATCCTTTCGTCATCCATGGTTTCTTAACAAAATCTTCTCTCATGCAATTTTGTGACATACAGTTTTTTCTATACAAAGCTTCCAAAATATTCATAAACTTATCATATGATTTATTAACATCATCAACATACACATCATCCTAATTTTGTTTATCTAAGTCTTCTTTTAATTTATCCAAGGCTTTTTTAGATGTATTTATTATTTTTTATCTTTCTTGTCTTTCTTGTGTTTGTTTCTGTATTGATTTGATCTTTGCAATAGATCGTAAAAACTGGTAAGTGATCACTTATATCAGTTATTAAAATGCCACCTAACACATCCCCATCTGTTATATTTGAGAAAATATCAATTATTGTTGCACTATGTGTTGTAATTTGTGTTGGATTAGAAATCAATGGGTAAAGATTTAAGCTGTACATTGAATTCATGAATGTATTGATGTTATTAGAATCCGTTTTACTCCCAATATCAATGTTAATAAGGTTAATTTGCTAAACCCATCTCTTTAGACTAGCTTATCACTAACTTTACTAAATGTATTTTTACTATCTTCCATTTTATATCCTTTATGTATTTTATATTTCAATTTGTCGCTGATAATGTTTGCTCTGTATTACACTGTATTGGTTTGTTAAGTGTCCTTGGGTGTCCTGAAAGGCGCTTTTAAATAAAATGATTATTATTATTATTATTATTATTATTAAAGTCATCACACAAAAATATTTTTATTACAATTCTTTTCTAAGAGCTCTATAATTTTATCAGTAAATAATTCCACACTTGAACTCGGTGATCGATATACACAACTCACTATGATGTTTCTATCATTCTTATTTATTATTTCTATTGTTAACATTTCCATTAGATTATCAACAACTGTCGACATTTCACTAATTAATTTGTATTTTATACCATTTTTTACAAATAAAGCCACTCCACCACCTCTTTTATTGTTTCGGTTCATATAATGTAACTCATACCCTTCAATATGAGCATCATTTATGTTTTCCTCATTTAACCAAGTCTCTGATAGTGCTATTAATGTAAATGTTCTATCTAATTGTTCCAGGTAATCTGTTATCTTTGATATATTAGCGTTTATGCTTCTGCTATTGAGATGAATAATAGAGAGGCCTCCATTTGTCATATTAATATCGTTAAATTGCTTTTCATTATAATATTCACTATCATTAATACAGGTACGGTAACTGGAATGAAATTTGTGTTAATAACATCTTTGGTGGTGGTTGGGTTAAATGCAGAGACAAATTTCGTCTGTGTATGGGAAACATACACAGATGACAGAAAAAGACATTATTATTATTATTATTATCTTCAACATTACATGCATATATTTTGTATTCTGAGTCTTCATACATTGTCATATTTCAATGTACAGTATTTGTTCATTAGATTGTTTATGTTGTCAAAATTTTAGTTTTTTTGTGTGTGAGTTATTGTCAATGAATTATAGTTTATCATTTTCTGAGCTTATCTAAATCTATCCAAGTCTTCCAACTCATTTATTATTGTAGCCGGTGACCCTTCCTTAACCTTAATCCATATATTTCCGTTTCTTGTCCACGTAGATACTATTTTTTTTGTTTTCTTAGCAATCTTGCTTCCCGTGCAATATTACTATTTTTTTAGTAAGATGTTCATTTACGTATATAAGCTTTTGTTCCTGTCAATTTCCTGGCTTGCATTAACACATTATTTCTTACTTTCCTGCTCGTGAATCTCACAACTATTGCAGGTTTTGATTTGTCCATTTTTGTAGGCAGGGTGTAACAAATTGAAATGTCCTTGTGATCCACGCCGATGTCCTTGTCCTTCAAAAATGTCACCACTTGTTTCTCTAATGTTAGCAACTCTTCCTGTGGTGCATCCTCTGTTGTCTCTGAACCAGTGAGAGCTTTTTTATATGACCGGGGTTAACTTCCAGTCCGGTAATCACTAAGTTTTCTTGTCTTGCATTTTGCTCTAGTTCATTGACTTTTTGTTCAAGTTCATCTATTTTTTTGTCCTTGTTGCTTATTAGAAGTTTCAGTTGTTTAACTTCCTCAAACAAACCCATCAGGAGGGTTGTTTGAGACGTCAACTTCGTCAGTTCATCACTCATAAAGTTCAAAGATCTTTTTAGATCTTCCATGTCTCCCCAATTATGTTCCAGTGGTTCTTTTTTTTTTAGATTTAGACATTACTTACAGTAGTTTTCCGCTTGATGGCAACAGTTCCCTATTTTTCGATCCAGAGGCCAGACCTGGTCATTCAAGTGACCCACCAGACACCCACGTCAGCTGCGGCCGAACTCACAGACACCTCCTTCCCACGGCGAGCACCCCGTGGCCCCCCTTCGCCTCCAGCAGCCGGAAAAGATGGCAGATGATCGATCCACTTTCAGGAAGCACGCAGGCCGGACAGCAGCGAACGAATCCCACGTCGACAGTAGACCAGGTCCAGCAGCGACAGATCGCCCGACAGCCCGCCGCACCCCCCGGCTCGGTGACAACAATCCCTCGGCTCGTCCACTGAAGGTCCAGGTCCGGACACGACGCCGACCAGGCAATCAGCTTCCGCCGCACCCAGCTCCTACGCCAGAGACCGGATTAAATTCCAGGTCCCAACAGATCTTCAGAATCCACAACGGACAGTCGACTCCCAGCGAGCGCGAAAAACCAGGTAAGAATAAAAATTTCGAACAAAATTGGTCTGGTTATTCCATGCGAAATTTTAAATTTGTTAAATTGTTTGAGTAGCTGCAACAGAGCTTCAGCGAGGCATAATCAAAGAGTTTGTGATGGGCTCAATGTGTCCTCACAGCATTATCCTTCCACCTCCTCCCCCACAGCTGGTACGAGGTGTTTGTGCAGAGATGCTGTGCATTATGGGTAAAAGTCAAATGTGTTTCCATCTGTTCACAGGACGTTGTTCTGGAAGCTGTGTGGCTGAGTCAGAACTGCAAACCCAACCCCAACTGCCGGCCTTTCTAAAGCTGAACTAAGTGTCCCGACACGAGCTTGAATATTTAACCTGCTGAACTGTAGAGATGGAAATGTAGCTCTTTTTCCGTCCATTTTGGTTTTGTTCAATAAATAACAACATGGTGGAATCTGTTTTGTGTTTTCGGGTCACTTGAGGTTAGATTTGATTAATTTTAGAACCTGATAAAGACCAGATTGTTTTTAAAGCGACACATGAAACTCTTGAATTCAAAGCGGGTGGACTTTTGTTTGTCCTCGTGTCCATCGGCGCCCTCGCAGCCTTGTGAGGAATGGTCTTGTGCTGAGGGGTCAGACCTAAAACGGGCTTTCTGCAGTCGCTGAGTCAGCGGCGGTTGTGTGTGACTAACCGGCGCAGATGTGTCAGAGCTGAACTCCAAAACGCCAGATTCTTTGAAGATGCTTGTAGTATTTATTTTAGTTCTGGTAAACATTACTGACTCTTAAATAACTGTTATTTACTACTTGTGACCTGCGCTGACAAAATGACAACGAGATTTTCCATTAATGAGGTCTTCATCTCTAAAGCTTCAAAATGATGATCGTTTGTTGAAATTTGGCGATTTAACACCAGGGTTGGAGTTAGTCGGTGCAAAAATTTGTTTTTTTCAATTTATTTATCTGGAGCAACGATATCTGGAACTACAGGTGTACAGTACAAAAAAGGAGAATCCCCAAGCTTTACAATTATACCAAGCGTTATATGAAGGGATTTCCCTGTAGCTAGCAATTTTTTTTGGCAATTTTCAAAGGAAACTAGAGAAATGGCATTTCCTGTGAAAATGCAGTGTGAATGATTACTGCAGAGGGACTTGCTGAAAAACAGCTGAAATTAGCTAAAAAGATGCTGAAATGTAGCTGAAATAGAAGAACAAGCCTAAATTAGCAAACAAAAGCAGAAAGAATGCATATTTGCTGAACTAGGTTTAAATAAGCAGAAATGAACCCCAAAAATAGGAAATTAGCAACAAAAAAAGGCTGAATTTACCAAAGAAAAATACCTGAAAAGGCAGAAAGAATCTTAAATGACCAGAAGGAAGTGGAAGAAGCTGAAATGAGCTAAAAAAAATAAAATTAGCAATTAGCTGAAAAAGCTAAAATAGTAGCTGAAACAGCAGAAAAAGCTGAAACTAGCAGAGAAAAGCCGAAAGGAGAATAACAAACCGAAATTAGCAGAAAGACGTTGATTAGGCTGAAAGTAGCAGAGATTACCAAGAAAAACTTGAATTCATCTGAAAACAGCTGAAATTAGCTAAAAAGGCTAAAATTAAGTAGCTGAAAAAGTAGCAGAAAGAACACGTTTGTTAAAAGAAGCAGAAATTAGCAAAACTGCCGAAAAATAGCAAAAAAGATAAAAGATGCTTAAATTGCCAGAAAAAAGTGGAGAGAGCATTTTTTTCTGAATTAAGCCTCCAATAGACCTCAGCGTCCTCCCTATACGCCTCTGTACGACGTACGTACGCTGTGGCAAAAGCGTAGCCCCCGCGTAGCCCCTCGGGCACAAACGCGCAAAGCTCTTTTTTTTACGACCGCGTACGCTTGAGCGGTGTCTGACCATAAACTTCCCCGGCGCCGGACTGTTTTGTATGTTACACAAATGAATTAAATTCCTCTTCTTTATCGCTGATCGGGCCTTTTCTTTTGTTTTTTTGCCAAAAGTCAAGTAATCGCTTCTTCCTCCGTTCACTCGATGACTGAAATGAATGAATTCAGGTCCTACCTGGCTGCGGGAGGTTTTATATATTTCCTGGTGGGCGGTGAGCTGCAGGAAAAGCGCTCCCTGTTATTATTTTTATTTCTTAGAACTTTTTATAACATATAAAGTAGAAACACCGCAGCAGAACACCGCAGCGGGCTGCTTTCATGATGAGTTCTCAAGTTTTCTGACGAGCTGTCAATCATTTCAGTAGGCGTGTCAGCAAGTGACCAATCAGCGACCTCAGTTTGTCCCCTCTGCGCGCAGCTGCAGAGGGGACAGCTGGAGCTGCTCACAGTACAACAAGGATTTGGAGCGAAAACACAAGCATTTAAAAAATAAAAAATAAAGAGCTATAACAGCGAACGCATGCGCACAGAATGCGTGCGTAGAGTGGCGTCCCGGTAGGACGCTCAGGTCTATTGGACCCTTTAGCGTGGCAAAAGTTGAAATAAGTGCAAAAAACGCGGAATTAGCCCAAAAAAGAAGAAGCTTAAATTAGCATAAAAACAGCTAAATAGTAAGTGAAATACAGTAGTAGTAAAAGCTGAAACTTGTAGAAATAAGCTGAAAGGAGCATAACAAGCTAGCCTGGCCCTCGCCTTCCTGCACAGCTCCGCTCAATTCTCATTTCCCTTCACTGCTCAGTCTGGGACTTCTCCCATTGACAACAATTTCTCCAGCTGATTTTTGACCGGACCAATCAGAGAACAGAAGGGGCGGAGTTTTTGGCCCCTAACCCACGCCCCCACCTGTCCCAGCGCGCAGCCAGCGAGCATTCGCATGTTCTCATTCAAAGCGATGCAAAGCGATGCAGGACTGTTTTATATGTGACACAAATTTATTAATTTCCCCTTCTTAATCCCTTATCTGGAGTTTTCTTTTGTTTTTTTGGCCAAAAGTCAAGTGATCGCTCCCTCCTCTTCCTCTCTCTCCGCTGAGTGCAAATGAATGAGGAAACGGCAGGTTGTCACGAGAGAATTAAACTCGGGTTTTACGTTGCTGCCCGAGTCCCATCAGATTTTCTGGTCTTCTGGTGTGCTGGACCAGCAATCCATGGTTTTATTTTATTTTTTTAAAACGTTTTATTAACATATAAACACAGAATATGCAGCGGCAGGCTGCAGCGAGAGAAAATGCTGCAGGAGGCGGAGCAGATGTCAAGTTCACCAGAGCAGGAAACAGACCATATATGGCTCTGAGGGGGAGGGAGCAGAATGCTTTTCCCTGTTCAAAATTTTTCTAAGATCCAATGGTTTTGTTCCTCAGCAGAGGCCACGCCTCCAGCAATAATCGGTTCTCTATGGAGAAAGTCCAGACCCTAGTACGAAGCAAAGTGAAGGACAAGGGTCTGGTTTTAACCAGGCTAATAACAAGCTGAAATGAGCAGAAACAAGTTAGAAGAAGCACAAAAATGTTGTAGTTAGCAGAAAGAAACAGCTGAAAGTAGCTGAAAAAAGTTTAAATTTGCACAAGGAGCTGAAAGAAGCTGAAGCAGAACAAAAGTTGAAAGAAGCAGTAAAAGGTTGTAAACACATCTAAAGATCTGAAGGACGTAAAATGAACTCAATTCATTTTCTATGAGGAAAAAAATGGCAGAAAATGGTAAATATTTCAAAAAGCTAAAGCTGCACCAAAACCAAAAGTCATAGCAGGAAAGAGCTGAACGTTTTGATTTATGATGTGTTGAAATAGCACAAAAACTGTGGAACAAGAAAGATGCTGAAAAACGTACAGAAGAAAAATGGATGACAACAGAGTGAATGCTTCATAAACATTCACACTGTTATAAGACAAACCTGTAGGAAAACTTTATTTTAAATGTAGATTATGAAGATTACTCGCTGTTTTAGTTACTAGATGGTGCTTTTATGAACTCATTATTACACACAAAAAAACTATATATTTTTTACCTTTTTTGCTCTGTAGCTGGTGCTCTTTCTAACTTATTTTGCTAACACAGGGTACATACAGTAAAGTATAAAAGAAGCCATCATATTGACAAATGGCTTGTTGGAACTGCTTTACGTTTGTTGAATTTTCATCTGGTCTTGTTTCAAATGCAGAAGTGCAAACACGTCTTTCTTACATGACTTATGCAGCTGTTTTTAAAAGCCAGAGCACAGGAGCAACAAACAACGCTCCTCTGAACAGGCTCCACTTATCTTATTTTATGCCCGACGTAAATCAGCTCCCGCAGAAGCTCTCCTCTGGCCTCAATAGCAGCAGAGTTGAGACGGTATTAAAAAAGGAAATATAGTTAATTTAGTGTGCAGCATTTTAAACTAAACCCTGAGTTGATCTAAAATCTTTCTATGTGATGTTTTACATCCACTGTGACGAACTTGTTCAGTTTATTCTTCTTTCTTTTGGTGGAATCTGAGAAATCTGGCCTTTTGTGCCACTGAACAGGACCAGACAGGAACAACAAATACATCCATTTATATACATGTATATAGGATAGTATGCTGTAAATAATTATACAGGTGGTCCCCGACTTACGAACGAGTTCCGTTCCTACGCACCGTTCGTAACTGGAAAATTCGTAAGATGGAACGCGTTACACGTGGCGTTCGTAAGTCCGGATTTTTGGTCGTAAGTCGGAAAATGTATGCTAACGCTGCGCCGCACACCCGTTTATCAACATGAGACTGAACAAACGTACATACTGGTTCATAAACATGCACAGAACTTCATTTACAAACGGTTAGCTAACACACTTTCATCTAAAAACACATACCAGTGCTGTATTTACTGTACAACTGTGCTGTTCGTAAGCACGTTCGTAAGTCCGGAACATCGTAAGTCGAGGCCGTCGTAAGTCGGGGACTACCTGTAGTTTAAAATAAGTCATTATCTGTCTTATATATAAATGGTGCCACCCGCTGGCATAAACTGGTATCTACAACAAAATTTAGATAAACATACAGAAATGTCATTTTTATACTCAGTATGATAAAAAAAAATCACCTAATCTATATTGATTGGAGATGGTTTTATAGTAAAGTAAAAACTAGGGTTAGATGCAGTGATTAATGAACAAAACTTGTTTTTATAAATGACTGGTTTATCTTTCATTCATTCATTTTATTTTTTTTACTGGTGCCTGACATACTGCTAACACGACCACATTGCATCATGGCGGTTTACCAGATTTGGTACCATTACCAACCTCCGTCCCTACAACAAACCCTTCGCCTGCTTCTGCCGTTGTCTCAGTTTGATTGCATAAAACGTGCGCACTCCTCAGAGTTGATTCATCGGACCGGTGAGAATGAAGGAACACGTTTGTGACTCATACTGGAAAAATGAGTTCAACTTAAGGCTGCTGTGGGAAAAGCATGAAAATATAGATGTTTGGGATTTGTGTAAAGTTGTGTCCATAAAGACACCATCTAATGATAACGGCAACTAAAATACATACAATCTTCCTAATCTACCTTCAAGTCTGAGTAGAAGCTTCTTTATCGTTATATTTCCCTCTGAAATGGTACATTTTTCTCTGCCGGGAAATCCCTTCGTATAATGTTTGATGTCACTGTCACATTTGTGGATTACCCTTGGCTGGAATTCCTGACAAAATTTCTCCAGATCAATAAAAAATTTTTTTTTTTTTCAAATCGGGTCGCCACCATATGGACAAATTTGATAACTACGACAAACTCTGGATCATTTTGAAGCTTTTGAGATAATTTGAAAATATTAATAACTTAAGTTCAAGAAATTCCTCGTTGTGACTCATTTTACCAGTATGGGTCACAAATATCCTTAATTAGCCTAATTGGCTGTGGCACATGTCTATGCGCCTGAAGCCTTTGCATCAAGTGGTTGAACTAATGAGTTAAAAGTCTTCATCCTAACCCTTTTTAAAAACCAAAACATGGAATAGGACATAGTTCTGAACCATAAAACATGTTTTAATTGACTCTTGTAGAGGGTGTGATGAATAATATTCTTGTAAATAATTAGTGATGCACGATATTGGATTTTTGGTCGATATGCAGATATGTTAAAACTTATTTGGCCGATAACCGATACCAATACCGATATTTTTCCCATATACCTACTTTTCCTTCAACCTTTATACAGGTTAATCCCATTGAGCCTTGGGGACTCATTTCCAAGAGAGACCTGGACCTAGACCTACTTACAGAGACTCCATAGCTTTCTCTGCTGTGGAATTAAAGGTATTGTGACATGATTTTGTAAATTTGAATATTTGTCAGAACATATATATCTTATATCATTGAGCTCTGGTCGTTTTTGCATAATAAATTATAAATATATTAAAATTTCATTCCAATTTATGGTAATTTTTTACCATAAATTCTCTGGGACACGCCCCGTGAATTTATGCAAATCTTCATGTGACGTACACGTGGGCACTGGGCATAAGGCGGAGCCTGGCTTGCCCCTTTGTTTGGTGAAAGATCGACTCTTTTTTTTTTTGGTGTAACTTGAAAAATGCTGTCACGTTGTAGCGCATTTGGGTGTTCTAATATCAGCAGTGAACAAGTGAGCCTTCACAAATTCCCAAAAGATGAGAAACTTTGCCTAGAATGGAAGTACAGAGAACTTGTGACCGATGGGTTCCTACTGAGAGTCCTATGTCTGCAGCGACCATCTTACTGCCTATCAGGTACGAGCTGTTGTTTGTTTTTATTTGGGGAGAGTCTATTAATGAGAGTTTTGGATGATTTACTGTTTAAAAAAGATATATGTCAGACGTGAGGTCTATCTGCCGACATCTGCTTGCTAACAGACATTAGCATAGATACCCGAGTCAACACGGAGTGCTATTTAGGTATTTTTAAATTATGTCGGCGCGATCAAGTAACATCAGTATGTGTTTTTATTCATGGAGGGTTTATTAATGAGAGCTTTGGATGATTTACTGTCTTAAAATGATAGATCTCAAACGCAATCGGACATGCTCAAAGCCACGAAGCTCCCTGCACGTTTTTTTAAAGCTGAATCGTAAAAGTTAATAAGTTTTCCATTAATAGAGTATACAATAAAATGATTTGAGCAAGATTAAAACTTCTACTGCTTATATTGACCTTCCAAAACTGAAGACAAATCGCTTAGATCAACACTAGAAATGCTGCACTCGTCTGAGTCGACATGCTCCGCCATTATTAATTACATGCGCGTTGAGCAGCGGCTCCCCACGTGTACGTCAAATGACGGTTTTGCGGAATGCACGGAATTTTAGGGGCGTGTCCCAGAGAAATGACTATCATAACTTGGAATGAAATTTTAATATATTTATAATTTATTATGCAAAAACGACCAGAGCTCAATGATATAAGATATATATGTTCTGACAAATATTCAAATTTACAAAATCATGTCACAATCCCTTTAAAGTACTACATTATTCTGCACGGTCTTTGTCAATTTGGCCTGCTACCAAATGCAGATGCCAAAAATGGGCTGAAAATGATGTAACACTGTATAAATATATTATATATACCTGTATATATAAAAAAAAACAGTGCCTTTTATATCGGTATATACTTATCTTTATCGCTAATATCGTCCGATACTGATACCATGTCGATAATATCGGGAATCCCTATAAATAATACTTATATACCGTATATATA
>JBBPBX010000399.1:12567-36154 GCA_038048925.1 Garcialebias charrua | reverse complement strand
TGTATATGAGTTCTTTAAATTGTGATTATTGTTAGGGATTAGGGAAGCTCAGCTCCCCACCTTTTTGTAAACACATCGAAGTTGCACCGACACGTGTTTAAGTAAAGAATGAAACAAACCCGTTATACCTGATTAAAACAAACATCAATTTGGACTGTTGGTTCCAGGAGAGAACTCGACACATTATGACTGCAACACAGGTGTGTTTTCTGCTTAACTGATGAAATCTGAATGGTCTGTTTCTGCTCAGGCCTCTCATTTTGTGTTATTAATGCACGGCTGCACACTCACCCTTCTCCCCAACAAAAGGCAGAGACCAGGAGAAGACGTCCATGAAGTTGGGCAGCCAGTAAGGGTGAGGCGAGCAGTTGAACTGTCGGATGTTCATCACGTTGTTCTCGTACTTCAGCACGGCCGCTGTGGACGGACAAACGCATGGCACTTAGGATACACGTTGTACAAAACACTAATGTGCACATCTTATTTTCTTTTTCAGGCATTCCAACTCTCTGGGTGTTTTGTCATTTATAATTTTTGATTCATGAGTCATTAGTAACAGGATTTTATGAGGTGCGATAAAATAAAATAAAAACACGATTCCTGCAGAACTTTGTTGGGCAAAACAGGTGTGAAAACATCAGAATCTGTCGGTCACATCAAGACTCAAGTCTGAGTGGAACACAAGGTTTTGTCAGTCAACCTCTGGCGATGACAAGAAAAAATGTGATAGCTCAGTTCAAACACACCATTGATTTGTCAATCTCTCACCTAGACAGCAGAAATAATTTATGAGCTGAAATACAACCAGAGTTGTGAAAATTAAGGTTAGAAAATTGCTCAAGCATCAGTATTAAGGCACCCAATATTTGCTAGAAAAGAGAGAAATTGATTATTTTCCCCTTCCTTTGGATGAACTCATCAGCGTATTGATTAACAGCCCCGCAGCGCTGTCATTTAAAAAGGACTGGACGTGTGAATATCCCAGACAGAGTCAGCCTTTAGGCTCAGCGTGTTTTATTAGGCAACACAGAAGCTCTTTCTAGTGAGATCAGGCAGAAAAACGTGATGTCTGGTGCAAAATCTACAAAAAGACAAAACCTCATAATGATCAGTAATTTCCAGACAGATGTTTACTTAAAACACTCAGGGAAACGAGCACAGTGCACCTTTAAAACACGCCGTGCTTATTCCTAGAAACTTTGTTATTAGCTGCAAATAATGTTAGTTTAGCAGTTACAAGCTAAAGTAGTGAATATAAGTAGCTAGCTAGTGCTAAATAGCAAGTAAGTTATTAGCTAGGACGCTAGCTAGTATATTATTTTTAGCTAGGAACTTGCTAAATATTAGGTTTAAAATAATCTAAGTTGTGTGTAAATGTGTTACTAGCGTGCGAGTTGCAAGCTAGTAGCACATTTACTTATGGGCTTGCTAATACTTAGTTAAAGTACTTACAGCTAAAGGCTAAAGTATCAGGAATGTAGAAGCTAGCTATAGTGCTAAACAACTAGCAAGTTACTAGCTAGGTAGCTACCGGTAAGTATTTTTATTAGCTGGAAACTTGCTAAATATTTGGTTTAGAATTAGCTCAGTTTTATGGAAATATGTGACTAGCTTGCAAGTTACTAGCTGGTTGGTAACTTTACAGATGCAGTTACTAGTTAAAGCACTTATAGCTAAAGGAGGTTAAAAGCTAGCTAAAGTGCTAAATAGTAGGGATGCACAATGTTGAATTTTTGGCTGATATCCGATATGCCAATACGTTAAAACTTATTTGGTCGATAACCATAACCGATACCGGTATTTTACCCCTAGACCTACTTACAGAAACGACATAGCTTTCTCTGCTGTGGAATTAAAATACCACATTATTCTACATGGTCTTTGTCAGTTTGGCCTGCTACCAAATGCAGATGCCATAAAGATGGCTGAAAATGATGTAATACTTCAACTTAGATTATGCTTAATGTCAAATGTTTTCATGACATTTACTATCTCTAAAACAATGACAACACTCAAACAGTGCAAGTTTGTACATTTTCGCAAATCTAAACTCAACGGTTCGTGTGACGTCATAACGCAGCAGACATCGTTGGTTGTCATACAAAAACAGTGCCTTATATATGTATGTATATAAATAAATAAATATATACACACACACACACATGCACACACACACACACACACACACACAATGTATATCACGCCTTTTATATCTGTGAGTTATTTTGATGGAATGGCCGATACCCGATATTTAACTTTATCTCCAATAACAACCGATACCGATACCATTCTGATAATATCGTACAGCCCTACTAAATAGCTACCAAGTTAATACCTGGAGCGCTAGCTAGTACTTTAGCTAGCTTCTAGCTAAAGATACGGTTTAGATTTGGTTGTTTACAAAGTTTTATGTAAATTTGCTATTAGCTAGCAATTTACTAGCTGGCCAGTAACTATGATTAAACCGTTACTAGAAAAAGTACTTGTACAGGTAGTTGCAAGCTAGAGCACCTGGAACATTAGTATTGGTTGTTATGTTGTTTATTTGTCATATGCAGGTTAACACAATGTCAACAATGCAAAGAAATGTTAACGATGAGAAGATTACGGTACTAAAAAAAACACACAAAAAAAACAACTACCCTAGCTATCTAGTAGCTTGATAAAGAACAAAGTAGTAAGTGATAAACTAGCTTGCTAATACTTTAGTCAGTTTCCAGCAAATAATCCTACTCATTCATTAACTGTTATTCGTTAGATGTAAACAAGTCTGGTTTATACTTTGAGTTTAGCTTCATATGCCTGAAGGACTCAAAGGTTACAGTAAAGGTGTTTGGCAACATCAAAAACGTTATTGCAAAATGCTCAGATAGAATTTAGAGGGTGACTCGAGATTATTGTTAAGCACTGTTTGTGATGATCACATGGTACCTGTGCAAACAGAAACCCTGACCATGGTGTACCTCATGTAACCTCACCCATGATTAAGACACTGAGTGAACCTAGGAGTACAGGCAAACATGAAAGCTGCCAAACATAAATATATCTGTGCCGTATATAGAAGCTGCAGCTTCTGATACACAAGGCCAGTCTGAGGAAAGAGGACACCGTGTGCTCGGTCGCCATGGGGGACTTTCCTGCTTCAGGTTCGTCATAGCAAGCGAACTAACTGCGGATCCAGGCCACTGTGAGCACAAGTGCAACTAAAACTGGGCCAGACTTTGTTGGGGTTTGCTTCCCTGAGCGTTTGATCCATGTATTTCATGGATTTTTCTTTCAAATGACTGGTAATAACATTTAAAGAGTAGCAAGTATTTTTTTACTACGCAACCTATTTTTGTCCTTTGAGATTTTTGTTAATGAAAAGTGCGTTATAAATTAAATTCATTATTATTATTATTATTGTCCTGCACACAATTTTAAACACAAATGAAAACCTTTTAACTAAAGCACTTGTGTCATTTCGGTGGTGGTATTAAACACAATTTAAAAGAAAAGATTTTGACACTGTGCTCAGACGTAGTCGTGGGTGTTTATCCGTGTGCGTTGGTGTGCATGAAAGCCTCTGCACACGTGGGCAGCAGTTGCATAAACATCACATACTGCATAAGCGTCGCTTGATTGAATGCAGCCGTGGAAGCCCAGAAGAAAAAACTAAAACAAAACACAAAAAGAACAAGCGTGCGGAGGAGAAGGTCAGCTCCCCTGCTGTCGCTCCTTCAAATCGGATCCCTTTTTACAAGAACAAGGAGGCGCACTTTCTTTTCAGAACGCCAAGCTGATTACCAACAAAATGAGAAAGGCTTGAGCATCTCTCCCCCCAACAACAAATGCGTATTTAATGTCAAAGTTATTCACACAGCAAAGGGGCGAGCTCTCTGTTCATGTCGCTGCGTTACAACCAGCAGAGGTCTCTCCTGCTCCGGTTGTGCAGGCACCAAACCTGCTGCAAAGCTCACACATATGGTGACACCCGCTCATCAGTTATTCATTAGGGAGTGCCTTCAGCCGGTTTCCCCGGTAACAAGCGCAGTCAAATCTGCTTTGATACCACGGGGAGATTCCCACCGTCTTTCCTCAACGCTTAATGCTGCCTGCGTATCCGTCTCTAATTCCTCCAGTATAAAGTTTCACTTGAACAGTATTCAAAAGCAGACACTTGGGCCTTCATTACATTCAGTTCTCAACTTCCGGAGGAGCTGAGCGCTGCAACTGGAAGGGACTGAATAATGTTCTTGTACAGTTAAACTATTTCCCAAGGCTTTGCAAATAATTTTGAGGCGGGAAACAAATAAAAACATTAAAAAAAGAAATTTGAGCCTTCCATCATTCATTTGCACTGTATTTTTTCCTTATCGATGAGCACCTGTTGTCCCTTAGTATGCACAGTGCTAATTACAGTTAGCGTTCAGGATCTTCAGCTCATAAGTGTAGGCCAGCAGCTTAACGGAGTATTGATGCAGCAAAACTGAATTGCTGCACCAAGGAGACGGCAGCAACAGCCCGTCTGCAATAACAGTACGCTGACTGCAGTGGAACACAACTGGTGACGCCGCCACGCGCTATCACGGGTCATAGTGATGCAAGCGTCACCGTCTCATCTAATCAGAAATGGAAGCCAGAATTTGAAAGCACTTGAGTGAATCTGTGTAAATAAAATCTACTGGAAGCAAGTTTCAGTTTTCTTTAAAATAGCTTTGACCCACGGAGTGACTTTTTTCAAGAGTACTAATCTACACTGATATGTGTGCAGGTAGGTCCTGAAGAGTTAGCTAGATGTAAGAACAAAGTCAGAGCTATCAACACATAGCTGATGCCAGTCATCAGATAACCAGATGGTATAACAGCCTGGCAAAGATGGAGATAGAAGCCACAGGCATCAAGACAAGAAGTTTCTCACAGTGAAGGATTTCACCTCAGGTCCATGAGACTGTATACTGTACAAAGATGGAGGGAGGAAGAGGACCGGATAAAATAAACAAGACCCTGGAGAACATCAAGAAGAAAGCCCCCAATGACAAATTGATAGGTGAATGTCTAAGGCAACAGAAACCCAATGCTGAAAAAGAGGAACAAGTGGAGCCATCATAGAAAGATGAGCCCCTGCACGGCATGTGCCATCAGCAGATTGAGGAAGTGGCTGACATCAACAAATCCTTCCAGTGGCTAGAGAAGGCTGGACTGAAGGACAGCACAGAGGCAATAATTGTGACAGCACAAGAGCAAAAGAGGCCGGTGTCTACTAAACCAAGCATAACCCAAGATGAACACTGTGCCAAGATATCCAAAACAGTCCAGAATGTAATAGCAAAGCGTATGTAGAGCACCATAACCACATGGCTGGAATAGTGTACAAGAACATCTGTGGAGATCCTTCAGACCAAGTGTGAGGCATCACCAAGGACTAAGGTGCTGCAGGACTTCTAGATCCAGAATGACAAACAGGTGATGGTTAACCAACTGGACATAGTGGTGGTTGACAAGCTACAGAAGAAGGCAGTGGTGAAAGATGTAGCAAGTGATTGTAACTAGGGATGGGGCCGATCTGATACAGTATCGGTATCCGATACCAGCATATTTTAAGTATCAGATTTTCCAATCCAACCTGCCGATATTTCCGATAAATTCCAGATGTCAGAGATCACGTATATTGCACCATTCTCTGTGACTTGTCTTAACATTGTGTGAGGTAAACCCAAAGAAGACACTCTGAGCCTCACTACAGTACCGGAAATTCACAAACTAATGGCATAAAAGAGGCAGGTCTCTACCACAGACGTCCTTCTGACTCATGGTGCAGCCTGGAACACTAGTCTAAAATACGGCTAAGCATTATGGGAAATCATCACAGTCTACTTTTTAGTTTTATTTTTGATTGTGGCACTATATGAGTTGTAATTCTTGTTGAATTTGATCAACGGATACAGATTTAATCTGTATCCGTATCTGTATCTGTAATTGAATTTGATCAACGGATACAGATTTAATCTATAATTGAACACTACGGTAATATACCGCTAAGCATTCTGGGAAATCTCGTTTTTGATTGTGGCACTGAGTTGTAATTCTTGTTGGTTTTGATCAACAGATACAGATTTAAACAATACTGTACATTGAATTTACATTTATAAATTCAATGCATAGTTTAAATCTGTATCTGTTGATCAAAACCCACAAGAATTACAACTCAGTGCCACAATCAAAAACGAAACTAAAAAATGGGAATTCCCAGAATGCTTAGCGGTATATTAGTGTTCAATTATAGTTTAAATCTATATCCGTTGATCAAATTCAACAAGAATTACAACTCATAGTGCCACAATCAAAAATAAAATAAAAAAATGGGGATTGTGTTGATTTCCCATAATGCTTAGCAGTATTTTAGACTAGTGTTCCGGGCTGCACCATGAGTCAGAAGGACATCTGTGGTAGAGACTTGCCTCTTGTATGCCATTATTTTGGGTATTACTGTAGTGAGGCTCATAGTGTCTTCTCTGGGTTTACCTCACACAATGTTAAGACAGAAGTCACAGAGTTTTGTGCAACATACCAGTACGTGCTCTCCATTCAAGAACTTAATTATTACAGCCTCCTATACCTGAACACCGATATCGGATCGGAAAAGTATCGGTATCGGTCGATAACCCGATCTAGGAATCGGTATCGGATCGGATGTAAGAAATGTGGATCGGTGCATCCCTAATTGTAACATCAGGAAGAAGGAGCACGAGAAGCTAAGGGCTGAAAGAGGAAACGCAGCAGTTGTGGAGAGTCAAGACCTCAGTAGTCCCAGTGGTTGTTGGAGCATTTGGTGCTGTGTACCCAAACTGGAAGAGTGGCTCCAACAGATCCCTGAAACAACCTCAGAGATCTTTGTCCACAAGAGTGCAGTCCTAGGAACAGCTAAGACGCTGCATAAAATCCTCAAGCTCAGAGGACCTAAGCTTGAAGATAAAGTACAACCGTCCACGTGGGAAAATAGCACAAGCTGCATGGAGGTTTTTTTTGTAAATACATTATTGGTTTGACTGGTGTTATACCAATAATCAAAACAATAAAACCTCAGTCCATATGTTAATGAGCAGGAATATTTACTAAAACTCCATCCATCCATTATCTTTACCCATGTCTTCCTTTTCAGGTTGTGGGGGGGGGGGGGTCACTGGTGCCCATGTCCAGCTATCACTGTGCGAGAGGCGGGGTACACCCTGGACAGGTCGAAAGTCCATCACAGGGCCTTACCAAAACTCATTGGTTCCTTAAAGTAGCTTCTTCTGACTTCATTTTCTACCTTAAAGAAATTACATCTTATTTATGAATCTTCCCCTAGTAAAAATATACACATTTGAAATGTGCTAATGCTAACTTATATTAAGCAGTCATAAGGTGCTCATGAACCGGAAAATCAAAGAAAGAAAATCATATATTTCATTACTTGGTGAAAACTGGCCATTTCCAATCCAACCGTGGACCAATCAGCACATCGGTATTAAAACCCAACAGTCAAGAAATAGTATTACACAACAATAAAGTGAATTCTGGTTGCAACAAAGAAATCCCATGTAACATCATGCCACATAATTCTAGTTTCACACAGCGCAACATTTTTTGTAGCAGAACCGTGTTTCCAGTAAACTAAAGGGAAGCCCAGTACTGTAATGGGCAGAGCGATAAATGGATGAGCATCTGCAGGCAGGGATACTCTTCTTCTCCCTGGTATGACTGACGAGAAGCCGGAGACCCGCTGTGCTGGCGTTAGCTTCCACCCTGCTGTGTGTTCCAGAAGTGAATCATCCCGCTTGCTGTCACTGCACAGACGAAATGGAGGATAAAGCGATACCAGTGCAGTTTGTCCTGATCCTTTCATTTATGTTAGTCGTTTAGGTTTCCGCTCCATCAATTCCTTCCTGGTTCTTCTGTTTCACTAAATACCACAAGAGAGGAAGTTGAAACTGATCGTTCACTCTCTGTGGTGTAAAGGATTTGCATCACAAAGCTTCGGCGACATCACTTTCTTAAATACGGTTAATTTGAGTCAGAGTCAGAGAGAGTCAGAGAGTCTTTATTGTCATTTGCACCGCATGTGGTACATGAGATGAAAACGAGATTATGTACACGAGGTCCCAGTTACATCCAACAACAATGAAAGAGAAAAACAGTAATAACATCTAGAATTAACTAAGAAAAGCATCAACTAGTAATACACTAAGCCTAATATAGTGGGAATAAACAGCAGCACGAACATGAGTTTGTATGAGCAGATGGTCACAGATGAATACAGCAACAAGAAAACAGATCAGCATCAGTATGATGTGATATTTTGCAGTGTTTATTTTTTATTTTATTTTTATTTATTCATGAGTCTAACAGCCTCAGGGTAGAAGCTGTTCCTCAGTCTAGTGGTTCTACATTTGATGCTCCTCAACCTCCGTCCTGAGGGGAGTGGGGCAAAGAGTGAGTGTGCTGGGTGAGTGAGGTCTTTCATGATGCAGGTGGCTCTTTTCCTGCATCTGGAGGTGTAAATGTCTGTGATGGTGGGGAGACTGACTCCAACAGACTTCTGTGCAGCCTTCACCACTCTCTGCAGAGCTTTCCTCTCTTCAACTGTGCAGCCTCCATGCCACACGTTGATGCTGGAGCACAGGATGCTCTCCACTGCACACCTGTAGAAGGAGGTGAGGACTGGGCTGCTCAGACCAGCTCGTCTCAGCCGTCTGAGGAAGTAGAGTCTCTGATGACCTTTCTTGATCAGGCTGGTGGTGTTGTTGCTCCAGCTGAGGTTATCATTCATGTGTACACCCAAGTATTTGTAGCTGGAGACCACTTCCACTGCAGACCCACCTATTTTCAGTGGGGCATGGTTGTGTTTGTTCCTTCTGAAGTCCACAATCATCTCCTTTGTCTTCTTCACATTCATGTGAAGATTATTCTCTTTGCACCAGCTCTCCAGGTGTTCCACCTCCTGTCTGTAGCTGGACTCATCATTGTTTGTAATGCATCCCACCACCGCTGTATCATCTGCAAACTTAACAATATGACAGCCTGGAAGTGTGGCTGTACAATCATATGTGAGCAGAGTGAACAGAAGGGGGCTCAGCACACATCCCTGAGGAGAGCCAGTGCTAAGGGTTATGGTGGAGGAGGAGAAGTTGTGGATCTTCACGGACTGTGGTCTGTCTGTTAAGAAGTCTAGTACCCAGTTACAAATAGAGGGGCTTAGTCCAAGTGTAGATAGTTTGTCTATCAGAGTTTGGGGGATCATGGTGTTGAAGGCAGATGTGAAGTCCACAAAGAGCAGACGCACGTATGAGTCTTTCTGATCCAGGTGGGTGAGAGCAGTGTGGACCACGGAAGAAATGGCGTCCTCTGTTGATCGGTTCTCACGGTATGCGTATTGATGAGGGTCCTCATTGATGTTGACGGTTGCCTTGATGTGGGACATGACCAGTTTCTCAAAACATTTAGCGACTATCGGGGTGAGGGCCACTGGTCTATAGTCATTCAGACCAGTCACTGTGGAGCTCTTTGGGACTGGGATGATGGTCGCGGTCTTCAGGCAGGTGGGAACTAACTCCAGTGCAAGTGAGGTGGTGAAGATGTCAGCCAGCACCTCACAGAGCTGGTCCGCACATTCCTTCAGAACTTTCCCTGGGATGTTGTCTGGTCCGGTTGCTTTATGAGGATTAATCTTTCTGAGACTGCCTCTCACTTCTGCTGCGGACACCCTGAGATGCTCTTCATCTGGTGATGAGGTGAGTCTGGTGCTAGCAGGTCTGTTTGGATCATCAAAACGTGCATAAAACTTATTGAGGGCATCAGGCAGAGATGGGTCCCTGGGGCATTGTTTGTTTTTGCCTTTGTAATCTGTTATGCATTTAATACCCTTCCACATGCTCCGTGGGTCTTGTGAGGTGAACTGTCCCTCGATCCTCTGTGCATACGTGGCCTTGGCCTTCTTAATGCCATCCTTCAGTTCATTCCTGCTTTTCCTCAGCTCCACTTTATCTCCTGACTTGAATGCAGTGTCTCTGGCTGCTAACAAGGCGTGAACTTCTCTATTTAACCAAGGTTTCCGGTTCGGGTAGGATTTAACATATTTTTTTATGGATACATTCTCAGAGCATGTACTGATGTAACCCAGGACTGAGGAAGCATACAGTTCCATGTCCACTGAACTTCCATCAGTGGCCGCTTCCCTGAAAACAGACCAGTTTGTCCTCTCAAAACAGTCTCTCAACAAGGGGGAACTATCTTGAGGCCAGATTGTTATTTGTCTTTGTTCCGGCTTGGACCGCCTGAGTGGAGGGAGTTCTCTTGGCGCCAGGATCAGAGACTCGTGGTCTGAAGATCCGAGCGCTGGGCGTGTCTTCGCCGTGTATGCCCCCTTTACATTTGTGAAGACTTGGTCGAGTGTTTTATCTCCTCTCGTGGCTGCGAAGACGTTCTTATTGAAGGCTGGGAGGGACACCTGAAGATCAACGTGATTGACATCCCCGCAAACAATGAAAAGCCCCTCAGGATATTTACACTGCAGCGAGGTGAGTAAGTCATGAATTTCTCTCTGGGCGTCATTAGCATTAGCATCAGGGGCTATGTAAATAACGCTGATTAGAATTACAGAATAGTCACGTGGCATGTAGTGCGGGCGACACCTAACTGTGATCAACTCCACGGCAGCTGAACAAGCTCTTTTTATCACAGCACAGTTCGTGCACCAGTCTTTGTGTACGTAAATACAAACACCGCCGCCTCGCGTTTTCCCCGTAGTCTCGGTGCACCGGTCTGTTCTGAAAAATAGCCTTTCGTCCAGCTCGTAAACAGAGTCAGGAGTGTCTTCAGAAATCCACGTTTCCGTAAGACAAAGCACAGAACATCTTCTCATCTCCTCCGACGTGGTCACCCTCAAACGAAGTAGATCCATCTTGTTGTCGAGCGAGCGCACATTAGACAGAAAAAGAGCCGGCATCGGGGGTTTGCCGGTTTTAGCGTCTGCCCGCATTCTCGTCATAATTCCTGCACGACAACCTCTCTTTTTTTCACGAGAGCATCGCTTTCTTTTCTTTCCCCTGGAGCGCATCTGTTTCCAGAAGGACGTTTTTAGCAGGTCCAATCTTCCGAGCTCTGATTTGAGTTCGTTGCTGATTTCAGCTGTGCCCTGTGGTAAATCCGCTCCGATTCTTAACAGTTCAGTTCGGCTGTAATTCACCCGCAAAAAACGCGCAGAATCAGGTACAAAAACACTATTAAAATTACTAAAAACTAGAGATGATCCGGGAACTCGTGAAGCTGCGGCTGCACTGAGCGCGGCCATCTTGCCCTTGCAGGGAGGGAGGAGACTTTTGAGGGAGTAACAGACTTTTGGTTGTTGGAAAACAATGCGACTGTCGCCTACATCTCAATCCTCCTCCGCTGACGGATAAACTGACAAGTTCCTGCTGCTGCATCTTTATTCAGTAAAAAAAAAATACATATATATACCGGTATATATATATTTTACATGTATCCATGGCTCAGAACACCTTAACACGCCACAGCAAAATTAAAAGCTTGAATTCGAAGAAGCAGCTGGACTTCAGAGAACCATTTAGTCAAACGTTGATTATTCCGACTCAGCCACACACGTTCAGTTTACTTCTGCTTCCTGCTCCTTGATTGGACGTGCAGCTTCCTCCCACGTGGAGACGTCCCACTGGTCGCTACGAATGGCTCCCTGCGCTGGACTGATGGAGGCTGCTGATGCCTCGTCCTTCCGTTTTAAGATCCATACCTCCGCTCCGCTGCCTATCAATCAGCGGACTCGGAGCTCCAGCACAAAGCTGAGCGGTGAGGTTCATAACGGAAGCTGTGGTTCTCCTGATGAACCCCATGCAAGACTAATTAGAGGCGCATCAGCAGGGCAGTGAGGACTGTCAACAGGAAGAGCTAAATTTAAAAGAACGTTAGTTTCTAATAAAAAAAAAATGCTAATCAACATTAACATTAACATTCAAATATTTACCGACAATAAAATGAGCATATTCAGAATAAACATTAAAATTAGCTTTAGCAGAATTATTACTAGAAGTAGAATTACCAGAAGTCTGCAGATGTAGAATAAAGTACAATGCTTTTGAACGATTGGAGATCTTCAACGCATTTTGTTAAAAAAAATATTTGTATATTGTGGATTATTATGGGTGGCACGGTGGCACAGTTGGTTGAGCTGCTGCCTCTCTGCATGAAGGCCGCCAGGTCGAATCCAGGCCAGGGGGCCATTCTGGGTGGAGTTTGCATGTTCTCTCTGTGCATGTGTGGGCTTTCTCTGGGTACTCTGGTTTCCTCCCACACACCAAAAACATGTATGTTAGACTGACTGGTAACTCTAAATTGTCCCTAGGTATGAGTGAGAGAATGAATGGTTGTTTGTCTTGTTTGTCTCTATGTGTCCTTGTGATGGACTGGTCCAGGGTGTCCCTGCTTCTTGCACAGTGATAGCTGGACACGGGCACCGGTGACCCTCATGATCAGAAAAGGAAGAAGCGAGTAAAAGATAATGGATGGATGGATGATGGATAGATGACAGATGGATGATGGATGGTCAAATGGATAGATGGATGAATTGATGATGGACAGATGATGGCTGGATGGATGGACAAAAGGATGGATGGATGGACAAATGTTCAAGTTCAAGTTCACTTTATTAGGTCCCCAAGGGGCAATTCATCTACAACAGGTAGAGGTGGTGAGACAGCCAGCACATTCATACAGCTATAAAACAGAATAAAAAGTACCAGCAAAACAAAATACATCAAAACATTACTAAAAAGGTACAACATAATAAAAGCAAACTATTCATCCTTAAAAACATGAAGTTAGATTTCCAAGATAAAAATATGTAAAAGGAGATAAGTCTTTAAACCTAGTTTTTGTTTAAAAATCCAATAACTGAGGGGATGAAGGAGTTTTTTTAATCTGTTCGAAAAATCAAAGAAAGAAAATCAGATATTTCATTTCAAAATGGATGGACAGATGGATGGATAGATGACAGATGGATGATGGATGGGTTGATGGACAGATGATGGATAGATGACAGATGGATGGATGGATAATGATAAATAGATGACAGATGGATGGATGACAGATGGATGATGGATGGACAAATGGATAGATGGATGAATTGATGGACAGATGATGGCTGGATGGATGACATAAGGATGGATGGATAAATGGATGGATAGATGACAGATGGATGATGGATGGGTTGATGGACATATGATGGCTGGATGATGGATAGATGACAGATGGATGATGAATGATGGATAGATGACAGATGGATGATGAATGATGGATAGATGACAGATGGATGATGGATGGGTTGATAGACAGATGATGGATGGATGATGGATAGATGACAGATGGATGATGAATGACTGATGGATGATGGATAGATGACAGATGGATGATGAATGACAGATGGATGATGGATGGGTTGATGGACAGATGATGGCTGGATAATGGATAGATGACATATGGATGATGAATGATGGATAGATGACATATGGATGATGAATGACGGATAGATGACAGATGGATGATGAATGATGGATAGATGACATATGGATGATGAATGATGGATAGATGACAGATGGATGATGAATGATGGATAGATGACATATGGATGATGAATGATGGATAGATGACAGATGGATGATGAATGATGGATAGATGACATATAGATGATGAATGATGGAAAGATGACAGATGGATGATGGATGGATGATGAATGATGGATGGATAATTGATAGATGACAGATGGATGAATAGATAATGGATGGACATAAGGATGGATGGATGGACAGATGGACAGGCAGATGGATGGATAGATGGACAAATGTATGTATGTATGGATTGACAATGGATGGATGGACAGATGGACAGGCAGATGGATGGATAGATGGACAAATGTATGTATGTATGGATTGACAATGGATGGATGGATGAATGATGGACGGATAATAGATGACAGATAGATGATGGATGGATAGATAATGAATGGACATAAGGATGGATGGGCAAATGGATGGACGGATGATGGATGGATGACAAATGGATGGATGATTCTGAAACATTTTGAAGTTACCATCTCCTGAACATGTCAAGATACAAACAGTTAAAACAGCATAAAGTACGCAGTGGTCCTAAGATACTAAAACAACAAATAATAAACAGAAGGAAGCAACAGAATAAATGCTGAGTCAGCATTCACTCCATTAAAGGCTAAATGGTTTCAGAAAGACGGCTAAAATCAAACCAATACTTTCCTCACATCAGTTTGGTGACTTTGTGTTGACAGCTGGGGTGGAACAAAAAGCTTCCCTGATAACGAACAACGATCCTTACCGCCTCAGGTTGTTTCTTTACTGCGCAGGGCGGCTCGAGGGGAGAACAGTAAACTAAACAACCCCGTCTTGCACCCACAAATAGTTCAGGAGGGAACTGACCCGCTCCGGACCGGACGGCTCCTGTGTGCGGCAGCAATCACAAGGGGAACCGCAAAACAGCGTGCACCAGCGCCATCGCTCTTTCCTTACCATTCCCATTTCCTGTGGTTGGCCCAATCCGTTCCAGAAAGCAGAGCCTGCCTGTTTTGTGGAGGGCTGGTGGAGAAGTGCTGACTCACAGCACAAAGGCACGCCTGTGTCGGTGCTGGGCACGTGCAGTGAACTGGCTGCGTGTCACAATAATAACACGGCTGAACGCACGCGTGCTGTGGACACTAACAAGACTCGATCCTCATTAAATTACAAAAAGGCTGCATTCCTATACAATATTATGACTTTTACTGTCAAATACAAACGGCTGACATAAAGTACAGTGCAGAAGATTAAGATGGATCCTAATTCCTTTAGACTGTGTTTCCAAAAAGCCTTTTTTTTTTTCTTGGATTTTAGCTGATTCGTCACTCATTTATCCAAATTTCATACTTACTGCACTTTGGCTGGCCCTGTTGCTGCTTTTAAGTGCTGTACGAATAAAGAGGTATGGTACTGTGCAACGTTTGTTTAAAAGGAAGAACATGTACATGTAGAGAAATTGAAAACAACTATTTCCAGCAGATTACAGTATCTGAACAAAATGTCAAGTTTTCAGGTACCATATCATTTTACTTATAGAGCAAAGTGTTGGTAACTCTGTTGATGCTAAGACCACTTCATTTCTGTCAACCCGTGTTACCTTAGATTATTTTTATCAGTCAGCTAAAGAAAAGGAAACAAACTGTCTCAAAATCCCAATTTAAAGGTTTTATTTTTGTTACTGTGTGCTTTGTGTTGACAACACTGGTTCATTCTATCACTTTAGGAGGTTTTCTTTTTTTTAATGTCTGAATGGTTCATAAACCAGAGTGAACAAAAGAAAACAACACAAATAACAAGTCTTCCGCTTAATTAGGATTTACAGTATTTCATGAAAACAAAATTCCCTGACTAAATCTTGAAATTCCAGTCACACAAAACACTCAGAGCTTAGCGTCTTAGATGGCAGTCAGTCACATTCAGAGATGACAGGAAGTAGACTGTAGCCTACCGTACAATTGTATAACATCAGAAACTAAAAAGTCACCAGATACATGTACGGTAATATGTACACTAGAAGCAGAACATGGATCAAATATATATATACATATATATATATATATACATATATATATATATACCGGACCACAATATATATATACACATACATACAGTATATATATTTATATATGTACCGTATGTATATAGTGTACTGTATATATCTCATTCAGCCTTTATACAGGTTAGTCTCACTGAGCTTCGAGGACTCATCTACAAGATGAGTTAATCATGAATGTACCACCTTGTGCATGTGCATATTGTCTTTTCTTACATTTGTGTATTTTGTATCTTTTTTTATTATTTCATGTGTCTTTTTTTGGATGGATAGATGGATGGATGGATAAATTGAGTAAATAAGTATCTATCTGTCTATCCATGGTATCTATTCTACAATATCTATCTATATCTATCAACAGTATTTTTCATTTCATTTATTCATTTATATAGCACTTTACACAACCACGGTGGTGGTGACCAAAGTGCTTAACAAAAAACAGTGCAGTACTTAAAAAGACAGATTAAAAATCAAGAAAAACACAACATAAAAGCAAAAATAAAACCAGAAATGTCACCACATATTTAATTACTAAAAGCCAGTTTGAATAAAAAAGTCTTAAGCTTTGATTTAAAAGGGCCAAGTTCAGTAATCTGGCGTAGCTCAAGTGGGAGTGTATTCCAGAGTCGAGGTGCGGCCGCAGAAAAGGCACGGTCACCCCAACGTTTATATTTTGTCCGTGGAACAGAGAGCAAGAGTTGGCTATCTGACCTCAGAGACCTGGAGCGGGCGGGGAAACTTAACAACTCCGTTATATAAGTAGGAGCGAGGCCATTCAGAGCTTTAAAAACAAATAATAAAAGTTTAAAATCTATCCTAAAACGGACAGGAAGCCAATGTAGTGAGAATAAAACAGGTGTGATGTGGTCCCATCTAGGAGTGTTGGTTAAAAGGCGAGCTGCTGCATTCTGAACAAGCTGGAGGCGGCTCAGTGTTGACTGAGGCACACCAACATACAGAGCGTTACAATAATCGAGCCTAGAACTGATAAAAGCATGAACAGCCTTCTCCAAGTCACAACGGTTTAAAAAGGGTTTGACCTTTTTTAAAAGACGTAAATAAAAAAATCCAGACCGGACAACAGAGGCGATGTGTTTGTCAAAATGTAAAGCCTTATCAAAGGTCACTCCAAGGTTTTTCACACTGTCACTGAAGTTAATATTCACATTTCCCAGGCCAGTTGCATCTTTGTTACCAAATAAAATCCATTCTGTTTTACTGTCATTTAAAAATAGGAAGTTATTGTTTAGCCAATGTTTGATTTCAGAGATGCAGTCAAAGAGAGAACACATTGGGTTACTGGATCCAGGCCTTAATGGTAAATAGATCTGCAAATCATCTGCATAAAAATGAAAGTTGACATTGTGTTGTCTTATAATAGATCCAAGTGGCAACAGGTACAAGGAAAAGAGCAGAGGGCCCAAAATGGAACCCTGGGGCACCCCACACAGAAGAGGGGCTGTAGAGGAAGAGTAGCCATTGAGCAAGATAGAGAAAGTCCTATCAGATAAATAGGACGTGAACCACTTCAGGGCCGTGCCACGAATCCCAACAAAATCATGGAGGCGAGACAGAAGGACAGAGTGGTCCACAGTGTCAAAGGCTGCTGTGAGGTCGAGAAGCACCAGAGCTACTGGGCATCCAGAGTCAACTGACTGAGCTATGTCGTTATGGACTCTCAGTAATGCAGATTCTGTGCTATGCCGGGATCTAAAACCAGATTGAAATTCATCAAGGAGTGTGCTTTTTTCCAAAAAAGGCTGAATTTGCATAAGAACGATTTTTTCTAAAACTTTGGAGAGGAAGGGTAAATTAGAAATGGGTCTAAAATTAGATAAAACCAAGGGATCAAGATTTGTTTTTTTGAGAAGGGGGCGGACTGTTGCATGTTTAAAAGCAGAAGGCACAACTCCAAGGGACAGACATGAATTGAAAAAAGCAAGAAGATAAGGACCAATAATATTAAATACCTCTTTCAATAATCTAGTGGGGATGAAATCAGTGGGGCAGTTAGTGGGTTTAACAGATTTAACTATTTTGTCCAAGAGGGAATATGACACTGGTTCAAACTGTTCGAATAAAGCAGAACCAGCAGAGACAGAAGAGAACTCTGAAACAGAAGTAGCAGGTGCACCTGTGGCTTCTCTAACTGATGCAACTTTATCAATAAAAAATGATAGAAAGTTCTCACAGGTGGAGGCTGAGGCTATTTGTTTACGGTATCCATCCATCCATCTATCTACGGTATCTATCTATCCATCTACATTATCCATCCATCCATCCATCCATCCATCCATCCATCCACAATATCCATACATCCATGCATCCATCCATTTATCTATCCATCATCTATTAGGGCTGTAGTGATACCGTAATATCACGATACGATACACAATATTCTGCTCACGATACGATATATATTGCGATATTCAGCAAACGGTACAATTCAATACACTTTTGCGATTTTCTGAAAGATTTTAGTGGGAAAGAGTGATTTTGGTGACATTTTGAGACTGTTATAGACTTGGATTGAATTAATTTAACTGAAAACTGATTAAAAGCACCAACTACACAATACTTGGCTCTGGTTGGACATGGACACAGACTTAAAAGTCGACAGCTGGACAAATTTCTTTCAATTGAAACAGTAAAAACTGTAGCTTACATGCATTTGTAAAGTAAAGAAAGTGCACCAAGTGCCCTGCTCTGAATAGTTTGAAACCTTGACACTTTACATTTGAAGGAATCACTCTAAGTGCTTGGTAAGTAAACAGTAATATGACTTCTCCAAAACAGTCTATAATTCAAGTAATGAAGAACATTTAACTTCAAATGCACCCATCTTAGCAGAGCAGCTTAAGGCCTGTAGATAGACCCTGACTAATAAGTGAACTCTAAACAGAAAGTCTACTCTGCAGACCAAGTGAGCTACATTCTCCTCAGATTTTTGTTTAGAAATAGAATCTGATCGACGTGCTCTGGGAGAAGTGCACTTCTCTGCACAGTGATGATATCTCCAGGGGTGGAGAAGACTCTCTCTGAGGATACACTGGTGCCAGGGATGCAGAGGTATCTAAAAAAGCTAAGTCGGGTCCTCTGGACATTCAAAAAGCAAAAAAAATAATTTTTTTTTTAATTTATAAAAAATTTTTTTAAGGTACCATACTTGCAGATGAATATCGATTTTTTTCTAGGAAAGAAAAAAATCGATATTCATCGCGATATCGATATTTTTACACAGCCTACTATCTATATGTGTCTGTCTGTCTGAAAAAGCTATGTCCAGAGGACCAGACTTACCGGTAGCTTTTTTAGATTTTTCTACCTGGATTATTGAACATGCATCAGGGTATTCTGTCTGTCTGTGTTTAAATTCCCCCAAGTTACAGTAGACTGAAAATGAGTGAAAAATAAAGTACCTGTATTTTGCTTTTAAACAATAGCCCTGCCTTTTTTTGGGGGGGTTAAAACCCCGCCTCCATACTTTGACTGAAAGCAAAATGAACTTCTGAAGGTTTTGCCAGAACAAAACTGTTAAATAAAAGTATACATTAGTCCTGTAGCCTGTAGGTGTATAAATTATACAGCCTACTTTACTGTGCTACAGAAAATCAACTGTTGGCACCGTCTCGTAGACAGAGGCCCACCCAGTCTACCTGCGTCAACGTGGAAAGACAACACGGTCACCTCCTTACCTTTGTTGTTGTAGACGTCTAGATAGTTTGGAGCTGAAAAGATGGTGATAAGGGACGGGAAACCCGTGGTCTGACTCTTTCTGTACATGCGATATCTGGAGAAACGTAGAGAGGAAAACCGCGAGTTTAAAACAGAACGATTGAGACACTGGAGTAAATGACAAGCAGAGACGGTTTTCGTGGCTTCTTGTTGCCAGTTTTGGTGTGTTGGAGTCAAGCCGATGTGTGGACACCTCCACACGTTCTCAGGTCATCAGATCCCAGTTCTGCAGGTAGCTCATATTCAACATGGAATTATTCCAAACCAGATTTAAATTGTTCTAAATCAACAGATGGGACGTGGATTTAAAAATTTCAAATCGTCTACCAGCTTATTGTTTACTTGTTAGACATAAACATTACATCGAGGGGAGGGGGGTGGTCAGTGAACTCACCTGAGATGTGGCCAGGTGTCTCATGTGTCCCTGCTGTGGGAGTACAAGGTAAACAACTCCCCTCGCCTCGCTCACAGCGGAATCAGCTCAACACCCCCCCCCCACCCCCGACAGAATACAAACTACAAAGAGGTTTGCCTCCGTTTGAGCTTGAAATTCATTTGTTCATTCAACCTTTATTTAGACAGATAAGCCACATTGAGCCTCGAAGACTCATTTACAAGTGAGATCTGCTTAGACAGACAAAAAGTAATGAAATTACTGGTAGACACATTAGAAAGTGGAGGCAAAAAAATTCCTATTAAAAATTTTCTTCTTGCCTGAGAAAAGAAAATTCTAATATTAAAAAACACCTCGCACAGAAGTAAGCACATAATGACGTAGACATTCTGCAGAGGTGGGGAGACACAGAGAACAATGANCCGTTTGAGCTTGAAATTCATTTGTTCATTCAACCTTTATTTAGACAGATAAGCCACATTGAGCCTCGAAGACTCATTTACAAGTGAGATCTGCTTAGACAGACAAAAAGTAATGAAATTACTGGTAGACACATTAGAAAGTGGAGGCAAAAAAATTCCTATTAAAATTTTTCTTCTTGCCTGAGAAAAAAAAATTCTAATATTAAAAAACACCTCACACAAATAAGCACATAGTGACGTAGACATTCTGCAGGGGGGAGGGGAGACACCGAAAACGATGAGCAATGTTCATAGATGCTCTCGAGGGCACTGTAAGAGTTCTGATAAGGATGGAATAATCAACCAGCTCCCTCCGATGAGATCCGTAAACATTCTCGAGGATGTCGGGGAATGGCCAAGGTCAACGCTAATGAGAATCCAAGAGTCCTGAAATGATGACAGAATGTTTATTCAGCTGGTTCACTCTGGTTGACGGTGGAGTTCCCCAATGGGCGGGGTGTGAGCGTCAGAGAACATGTCCTCCAGGCGAATTCAGATAAGGTGGCCTTCGTCAGCTGGGGGAGCCAGATTAGATAAACACATAGTTGTTTTGGGTACAGGCAGAACATAATGACATCTACCTTGAGTCTGTGTTGGTCCAAAAACGGTTCCGAAATGTCCAAATTATGTGGCCACACCGATGGAACGTACCCGAGTAAAAATCCCCGAGATCTGATCCATTCTGCCCAAGGCAACTGAGTCTGGGTACACAGGCAAGAACCAAGCCATCACAAAGGCAAGCAGTGTGATCCGGTCCCAATTTGCTGCAGACGACTTCCTTGATTGTAGCTAAAACCAGCAACCAGCTGAATCCAAAAAGCAGGAACCAGTTATCGTAAATCCAATTAAATATGCGTCCTTAAAATCCACAGATGACAGCAGAGATGGACACTTCATCAAGTCTTCAAGTCGATGAGATATCCAGCTGTGTGCGTGCCAACAGGGCAAATCGTCTCGCCTAAAGCTTGTCTTCTCTTTGAAGAAATTTGATCAAATTGTGTAGAGGGACCAACTGGCCAAATAAGTCCATAGTTTTTTGTTCGGAAGATATGCAAGAGAGGCTCAGAAGCAGTTTCACAGACAGACAGAGCAGCAAAGCAAAGCGGCGTGGGAGGGGGAGAATCCGTCCACGGCAGAAGCAAGTGGTGAAGCAAGTTGTTGCGTAGCTGCAGCCGTAACCGCGAGCTTCCCGCAACTTCTTTTTTTTCTTAAATCAGAGCCATGTCTCCCTGACTCGTCCTCGTTGCATCACACGAGGCCGACTCACCCTCCATGCCAGATTCGTTTTAATTTCCAGGATAAACGCGACCCACCCCTCTCGAAATTTGCGCTCATCCTACTCCCCATACAAGCTCAAAGGAAGCACTCCTGATACTAAAAACCAAACGCTGCTTTTCATTTAACTCTGAGTCACGGTGCCGTGTGACAGCGAGACGGGATGAGACAAAACACCACAACACTCACCCAGCATCCTGCGCTTCATGGGCCCGGATGACGGACAACAAGTTATTGTGTTGTAGAAAGTCGCAGACTGCAGGGTAGCTGTTGAATAAAGAGACATTTAGTTTACTAGTAATAATAATAATAATAATAATGAATTCAATTTATAACGCACTTTTCATTAATGAAAATCTCAAAGTGCTACAAGGAGCAACAGAATTAAATGACAATAAAACAAATAATAAAACAATTAAAATCAATAACAATATCAGCTAAGATCAAAAGTAGAATCATGAGGAGGTAGAGTATGCTTGGTCGAAAAGAAAGGTCTTCAAGCCGCTCTTAAAGTCAACCACAGACTGTGGGGCTCTTAGACAGTCAGGAAGAGAGTTCCACAGGCGGGGGGCAGCCACACTGAAAGCCCGGTCTCCCATGGTCCTTAATTTGGTTCTCGGAATGTGAAGGAGATTGCTGTTCTGTGACCGCAGCGAACGGGTGGATGAGTATGGAATAAGAATATCCTTCAGATAATCTGGTGAAGTTCCGTGTAAGCATTGATGTGTAATGAGAGCAGTTTTGTACTGAATTCTGTAGGCGACAGGAAGCCACGTCAAGAAAAAGCCCAAGACGGGCGATCAATACAAATAAATAAATACATTTTTAAAAAGGTGAAAGGTTTATTGATTGTACTCAAAGAAACGGTGGACAAACAGCCCAAAGTTCAAGCTAAATGTATTCTAAGACCTACCGCAGCAAATATTGAGACACTTCCACTGAAATTTCTATGAAAACTAGAGCTAAAATCAAAAAGACTGACTACACGTTTATGTGCTTAATATTAAACATTTCATAGTATCAGATCAGGAGTGATGATCTTAAATGTTAAGAAGTTATTTGCAGTAAATCTAATGACAAACATACAGCAAGGCAGAAATCATATCAAGCCGCTTCATCAAATATATTGTACAGGAGCGTGTTTTCTGTTCATGCTGATCTATTCACTCTGCAAGCAGCGAGACCAAGAGCTTTACAGCCGAGTTCAGGAGGGGTCCATCCTGGGTCCTCTCTTGTTCTCCTTATACCTGCTGCCACTCAGTGCTATTTTCCGGAAACACAATATACCTTTCCACTTCTACGCTGATGACTGTCAAATCTACTTCCCCCTAAGACAAAATGGTACAGGCTCTATTCAACCTCTGCTCGACTGCCTGGCTGACATCAGGGACTGGATGGCTTTAAATTTCTTAAGCTTCAATGATAAGAAGTCTGAAGCCATATTGTTCCTTCCCAATGACACAACCTCAAACCACTGCATTGACCTGTCTGCTCTACCCCTGTCCGAAAAACAAAAAGTCAAAAATCTGGGAGTGATAATGGATCCTTCCATGAAACTCAACAGTCATGTAAACATGATCGTCAAATCCTGTTTTTTCCAGCTGAGGCGTCTGTCTAAGCTGAAGCCCATATTATCCAAAAAGCACCTGGAGACAGTGATTCACGCATTCATTACATCTAGGCTTGATTACTGCAATTCACTTCTGTTTGGCGTCAGTCAAGCCACCATTGCACGATTACAACTGGTTCAGAACGCAGCTGCCCGATTTTTAACCAGCACACGCAAAAGAGAGCACATTACACCAGTCTTGGCCTCCCTTCACTGGCTACCGGTTCATCTTCGAATCCAATTCAAAATTCTCATGTATGTCTACAAATCGCTGAACAGTCTCGCCCCCGCCTATCTCTCGGATCTGATACACCCATATGTCCCTCCACGTGCTTTGAGGTCAGAGGATCAGGTACTCTTAATAGTTCCAGAAACTCGCCTTAAGCGCAGGGGTGACAGGGCGTTCTCTGTAGCAGGCCCAAGACTCTGGAACGAGTTACCGCT
>JBBPBX010000399.1:0-11174 GCA_038048925.1 Garcialebias charrua | reverse complement strand
TCGAGGCAGCTTATCGAGAGTTGTGGCCGCAAGGTTGTTGGTGCCTGTCGTGGTGGCAACCCTCGAACCCGGTGGTGGACACCGGCGGTGAGGGATGCTGTCAAGCTGAAGAAGGAGTCCTATTGGGCCTTTTTGGCCTGTGGGACCCCGGAAGCAGCAGATAGGTACCGGCAGTCCAAGCGGCATGCGGCTCGGGTGGTTGCTGAGGCAAAAACTCGGGCGTGGGAGGAGTTCGGAGAGGCCATGGAGAATGACTTCCGTACGGCTTCGAGGCGATTCTGGTCCACCATCCGGCGTCTCAGGGGGGGAAAGCGGTACGCGACCAACACCATTTATGGTGGGGATGGCGTGCTGTTGACCTCAACTCGGGATGTTGTGAGTCGGTGGGCGGAATACTTCGAAGACCTCCTCAATCCTACTGGCACGTCTTCCACTGAGGAAGCGGAGCCTGGGGACTTTGGGTCGGGCTCTCCAATCTCTGGAGCTGAGGTCACCGAGGTGGTTAAAAAGCTCCGCGGTGGCAGGGCTCCAGGGGTGGATGAGATTCGCCCTGAGTTCCTTAGGGCTCTGGATGTTGTGGGGTTGTGTTGGCTTACGCGACTCTGCAATATCGCGTGGACATCGGGGGCAGTTCCCTTGGATTGGCAGACTGGGGTGGTGGTTCCCCTATTCAAAAAGGGGGACCGTAGGGTGTGTTCCAACTATAGGGGGATCACACTCTTAAGCCTCCCTGGTAAGGTCTATTCAGGGGTTCTGGAGAGGAGGGTCCGTCGGATAGTCGAACCTCGGATTCAGGAGGAGCAGTGTGGTTTTCGTCCTGGTCGTGGAACACTAGACCAGCTCTACACCCTCAACAGGGTCCTGGAGGGTGCGTGGGAGTTTGCCCAACCAGTTTACATGTGCTTTGTGGACTTGGAGAAGGCATTCGACCGCGTCCCTCGGGGGGTTCTGTGGGGGGTACTCCGGGAGTATGGGGTACCAGGCCCATTGATATGGGCTGTTAGGTCCCTGTACGACCGGTGTCAGAGCTTGGTCCGCATTGCCGGCAGTAAGTCAGGCTCGTTTCCGGTGAGAGTTGGACTCCGCCAAGGTTGCCCTTTGTCACCGATTCTGTTCATAACTTTTATGGACAGAATTTCTAGGCGCAGCCAAGGTGTTGAGAGGATCCGTTTTGGTGGCCTTAGAATCGCTTCTCTGTTTTTTGCAGATGATGTGGTCCTATTGGCTTCATCAGGTCGTGATCTACAGCTTTCGCTGGAGCGGTTTGCAGCCGAGTGTGATGCGGCCGGGATGAGGATCAGTTCCTCCAAATCCGAGGCCATGGTCTTGAGCCGGAAAAGGGTAGCATGCCCTCTCCGGGTCGGGGAGGAGGTCCTGCCCCAAGTGGAGGAGTTTAAGTATCTCGGGGTCTTGTTCACGAATGAGGGAAAACTGGAGCGTGAGATCGATAGGCGGATAGGTGCAGCATCCGCAGTGAAGCGGGCGCTGTACCGGTCTGTCGTGGTGAAGAGAGAGCTGAGTCGAAAGGCAAAGCTCTCAATTTACCGATCGATCTACGTTCCCACCCTCATCTATGGTCATGAGCTTTGGGTTGTGACCGAAAGAACGAGATCTCGGATACAAGCGGCTGAAATGAGTTTTCTCCGCAGGGTGTCTGGACTCTCCCTTAGAGATAGGGTGAGAAGCTCAGTCATCCGGGAGGGACTCGGAGTAGAGCCGCTGCTTCTCCACATCGAGAGGAGCCAGTTGAGGTGGCTCGGGCATCTGGTTAGGATGCCTCCTGGACGCCTCCCTGGTGAGGTGTTCCGGGCATGTCCCACCGGGAGGAGACCCAGAGGAAGACCCAGGACACGCTGGAGGGACTATGTTTCTCGGCTGGCCTGGGAACGCCTTGGGATTCCCCCAGAGGAGCTGCTCCAAGTGGCTGGGGAGAGGGAAGTCTGGGCCTCCCTACTTAGGCTGCTACCCCCGCGACCCGACCCTGGATAAGCGGAAGAAAATGGATGGATGGATGGATGGTCAAATATTATACATGACATTTACTCTCTAACACAATGACAACACTCGAACAGTGCAAATTTGTAAATGTTCATAAATTTGATCTCAACCTCTTCACAAGCGAAAGTGAAAAGCACATAAGTAGTAGTGCTTGAATAGATACATTGGTACTTGACTTTCTTAAATTAAAAGCAAACTTAAAACAGAAGACTTTTTATTATATATGTGAGTTTTTTTGATGGAATGGCTGATGTTTAACTTTATCGCCAATATTGGCCGATACGATACCATGCCGATAACATTGTGCATCCCTAAAACAGATCTAAATATATGAAGGATGTAAAATGAGCTCAATTCATTTTCTATGAAGAAAAAAAGTGGCAGAAAAGGCTAAATATTTCAAAAAGCTAAAGCTGCACCAATGCAAAAAGTCATAGCAGGATTGTCCGGAAAAAGCTGAACGTTTTGATTCGTGATTTGTTGAAATAGTTTGAAAACTGCGGGACGAGCAAGATGAAAACAATAAACATCCACACAGTTAAGAATCAAGTGGACATGAGAACAAATGTTTATGGTGACAAAAGGGACATTTTCCAAAAGAAAAGGGCTTTTATGAGCTGAAATAACTTTCTTTTAGGCTGTAGAAATGAAAAAATATAGCTTTATTCCTCACTCCGTCTCCCTTCAGCAGATGTAATAATTCGTTGTGGTTTTGTTTACTCTTAGATTTAATATATTTTACATTTGTTTAGTGGTAATTTACGTTTTGGTTCAGATCATCTCCCATTCATCCAGGAAACGACCACTTTTCAGCAGCTTTATTGCACAAAAAAACCCATATTTTTTGATTAAACGTTAATAAAACATGTTAAATAAAATAAAACTAACTTTAGGCCGACTGATTTATGTTTCTTAGCGAAGGCGGCCATGTTTGAAGCTTGTGTAATTTCATGGCCGAGTTGTAAAAAGTGTTACGAGCGGAACCTGCGGCGTTGAGGCAAACGCCGCTCACTGCAGGACCGGAGCAACGATGCAGCCTGATGGGCTTTTTGAGGAGGAGTGCAGAGGAATGCCTCTCTCTTTCTGGCAGAAACCGTCTCATAAATCCTGAAGGCCTGCGTGAAGCCAATTAGCCACCCTCCCCTGGGCAGATCAAGTGTTGGACGCTGATGAAAGCCCGAGTCCGGAGGAATTTAGACCAAATGGCAGCAGGGTTAACGAGGGTTCACCGTAAACATGTCTTGACGTTCAGATCTGTTGTGTGGAGATGTTTGTTAAAAACACAGCCACATACCCAAAATACCTCTGGTCACGCTCGAGTTAAATAAAAACATTAGTGGTGGCGACGCCTCATTTACGCTAAGAGGAGAAAGTTCGGCAACACGCCCTGCTTCCTGCTGCGCGGGGAAGTCAATTTATGAGCACTAGCCTTAAAATAAAATTAAGCAAGTAGTTATAAAACACCTGCTGCCCGTGGAAGAAAAAGAGAAGCAGCTGGAAGCCTGAAGACATTTTTCTATCACTTCTGCGGGCTGGACTGCAAACGGAGCTGAGCGCGTTCAGAAACCGGACGGAGAGTCGAGGTACCGCGCCACGGTTTGAGATGTTCTCCATCGTTTGTCCAGTGACTCGTAAAGACGGGCACAAGTTCCCTACAAACACAGAGTGGAGGGAAAAGGTCTTCATATTTAAGGAATCTGGCATAATACAGATGTTTTGTCACACAGCTGGAACATTTTCTTTTGAACTTGACGTGGCCAAAGTGAAACAGGAAGTGACATCAAAGAGGAACTCCCCAGTCGTTGTTAATTGAAGTAATCTTATTTGAACTCTGTCTCTCTGATAGTGACTCAAAACAATCTAAACCACGGGTGTCCAAGGCACGGCCCGAGGGCCATTTGCGGCCCTTGGAGTGATTTTGTGCGGCCCACAGCTGCAGTTTAAGTAAGGTATCATTTTGGTCAGCTGGCTTACAAGGTAAATGCAGACTTCCTGCAAATTCATTGGTAATCCTTTGTTATATAACGTTTAGGTTCAACAGCAAAATAGATGAAAAACAATCTTCTCAAAATTAGCAATATTAAGCAAAATAAGAACTTTTGACTATGCTGTACTTTCCACTGTACACGTCGCAGCACCCAATAAGTTGCATCAGTCCAAATGTCTAATAATGTGGAAAAATCCATAAATACGTTGCATCTATTATGTGTCACCACTGACAACCCAGAAATGTGGGCCTGTGTTGTGCCAAAAATCGATTGGCTGCCAAATGGCAGGTGCGGGGGTGTGCATGGGAGGACTTTAACAAGAAGTTAACGAGAATTAACACTTAAAGGTGCAGTCTGCAGTTTCTGTAGAACGCAGCACTTAGAAAAAATTTCAACAGGCAAAGCATTCTGATCCCTCCCCCTCAGAGCCATATATGGCTCTGCTCCCCCTTGCTCTGCTGAAATTCAAATTCAAGCTCTGTTTTTATTGGCTGGTTACAAACTCTGTTTTTATTGGCTGGTTAAAGGGGACCACAGATGCAAAATTCACTTTTTAATGTTTTTTTTACTCAACTTTGGGTATTTACTTCATAAAAAAACAGTCCTTGTGCCAAAAAAATGCACCCAGTGGTTTATTTACTTTAAGTAGATTTATTTATCTGTGATAAAAACGGTTCGTTTTTGAAATAAACTGGAAGTCAATCGCGCTTGTGACGTCACAGGCGCGAGGACAACCCACCCCAACCTGAGTCCAGCCCCTCACCTAGCAACCCCTGGTTAGGCTCAACCCACTTCTGTATTAAACACATGACTGTTGTTTTTCATGATTTCATCTCATCTTTTGTTTATATGTTCTTAATTTCATGTGTACAGCACTTTGTTGCAGCTGTGGTTTTTTAAATGGCTTTATAAATAAAGTATAATTGTTATTTTTATGTTTTAGTTCAATTTTTAGTGTATTTGCGATCGCTCCCAACGCGCAGCCGGCAAAAATTAAACGAGCGGACTCCCGGCATAGGGACCGGCGGCAACGGGACACTGCTTCTGGCGGATGGAGCGGAGCTTCAACTGTACAGCCTCGTTGCAGCCTTGCAGCAGCCTCGCAGCAGCGAGGACCTTCTCCTTACGGATTAATTTACGGGAGACACTTGGTGAACTTTGTGTTGTCTTGACTGGAACAGCGATAACTCCCAAAATCTCCGCGTGCAACGAGCGGAGCTGGCGAACACCGGAAGAGGAACAAGCTAACATTAGCATCGGATTCGGGTGGTCTAATGCTAAAAGGAGCAGCAAATTGCGGCGCGCTCAGACGGGTTTCGGTAAGTTATCTTAAGCTAGCACTAACAGTAAGTCAAATGAGTAATAAAAAAAGAGCTAATTTTAAAACAACAACACATTACAGATACTGGCTGTTACAGAGGGCGTTAACAGATCGTTGAAGGGCGTGGACTTCAGAACTTCTATCAGAAACCGTTCGTTCAAAACGAAAGTTAAAAATTGCAGAATTAAAAAGGGTATAATTGATTATCTAAGAATTATTTTGTGCATTAAATTGAAGGAATAGGGTCTAGATAGCACAAAGAAATAACATAAAATTTTAAAAAATGCATCTGAGGTCCCCTTTAACGGCGGGTCACTGTGGCTTTTTAGAAATGCTTTTGGTAATACCTGGAGAAGCAAGGGGACTATAGTTTTTTCAAAGATTACTTTGTCTAACATCAGTCTGTCAGGAGATAGTGACAAAGTGAAGAAATATGTTAAAAATATATTTTTTAGAAAACTTACAGACTGCACTACAGAAACTGCAGACTGCACCTTTAAAAACAATTGTTTGTTTGCTCGAAATTATAGCAAAGGTGTGTCTCAGTCTAACTTTTCTTTTATGAACTTTGACAATAAAATCAGCTGCATTTCAAAAGCAGATACTGTACGTGGAAATTTGAACGTGCAGAGGGCGACTCGCTGTCCATTTCTTCAAAATTTAACATGATAACCACCTAAAAACAATTATTTGTTTGTTCGACATTATGGTAAAGGTGTGTCTCAGTTGAACTTTTCCTTAATTAATGCACTTTTTGGTCAAATTAGCTGCATTTTGCTGGGGCGGCGCAGCGAAATGAAGCTGATTTCACAGTTGCTCTAGTCTAGGCAGATGATGGTGGCAGGCTAAGGCGAGCCGATTCTGTAATTAATAGCCACTTTTACCTATTACATGACACACACAACAGCATGCCATACCACTTGATTGCCATCTAACGGCTGAAAATGGTGGTGTTCAATATTTTCAGTCAGAATGAATGAAAACAGTCATATCTCAGCCAAAAGTTGGTTTATGAATATGGAAAAATAATAAAAAAATATGTTGGTTCGGTGTATAAGTCACAGGGCATGCAAATTATGCAAATAATAATAATAATGATTTCCGTGACTTGTAGGGCGAAAAATACGGTAGTATTTTTATTTTCACTTTACGGTACAAAACATCAAAAACCTTTACTGGTTTCTACCAGAAAGGAGACATTTGGATAATGATTCATAAAACTTGGTTAAATAATGCAATTGATAAAATAATCAAGAGGGAAATTGGACATTTTAAAATGAATATAACGTGACATCATCTACATACGAGTTGATCAACTTTATCAAACCTATGAATCTGCTGTAGCGACTGACAGCTGGATGATTTTTCAGAACTTTGATCAGCCTTTTGGGCCGTTCATGGTCCAAAAGGCTGATGGACCCACTTTTAAAAGGACTTTTACTTATAGGGGTCACCAGAGCGAGTAAACCGAGCTGCCGCAGTCCACACAAGGTGCAGAGGACACCAGGGGGAGGGATCAGTGGGGGCTTAAGGGTCGGCAACCTTCCATTCACAGGCTCGCCTTCTCTAACTTCTGCACCACCTCTCCCCCCCGTATTCAGATTATTTCAGATGAACTGTCACATTTAGATGCTGCATAGATTTCTAACCCTGCTGCGTTTTGATCCAAGGGCAGCAGGAGGATGAAATGAAAGCCATGTTACAGACTACAGGTAGTCCCCGACTTACGAGCGCTCTGACCTACGAGGTTCCGGACTTACGAGCTGGCAAATTTTTGGAAAAAACGCAAAAAATACCGAGTTTTTCTGTGTTTTTTCACCACAGTTCGTTAGCTAAACATGTGGACACACGTTTCCGATCATTTTTATGCACTCGTAAGCAGTTTTTCGATGAAAAACGAGTGTTTGTAGTCGCGCTAGCAAAACCGTTCCAACTTACGAGCGAAATTCCGGACTTACGAGACACGTGGCGGCCGTTCCAAGTTACGAATTTTCGCTTTACGAGCGCCTCGGAGGAACGGAACTCGCTCGTAAGTCGGGGACTACCTGTACAACGGGTTATTTCTTGATTAAAAGGGCGAGAAAGCAAAAGTGGGGATAGAAATCAAGAGTTTTGTTTGTTGTTTCCCAGCTTTTGTTGATTTAATGTTGAAAAGTTGTGAATTTTTTCTGAAAACCACTCCCCCCACCCCCCACTCTCGAGTTTGAGGTGTGGCAACTTCAAGCCTGTGGAAATGTCTGCAGCCCTCCATTCCTGTTGAAGAACCTCTTAAAACATTATTCATTAACTGAAACAAACAGGCCTTTCCCCTCAGCAGGATGTTTAAAGGGACAGTTCAGGAGTTTTGAAGTGGGGTTGATGGAAACGATGAGAACAAATTAAATCTTATTACAGATATCACTGTATGAAGCAGTCATTTTGCAGAGAAGGGTTCGATTCTGACCCAACTGAGGAGCCAAATATCACAAAAGGTCCATGCAAATTATTTATATTATATATATTTTATAACTTCTGCGTTACTGACAGGTTTGCAAGACTTGGTTATCCCAGCAGAAATATTCTCATTAGATGGTACAGGAAGTGCCCCAGGCCACACTTGAAGTGCTACGGCTAGCTGTTGCTAATTACCACTGAATTTTATGTAAATACTGTACTTTCTGCCGTATAAGTCGCATCAGTCCAAAAATGTCTAAAAGTGGGAAAAAAACATAAATAAGTCGCTTCGCTGTATAAGTTGCATCAATTATGCGTCACCGGTGACCACTCGGAAACGTGGGCCGGTGTTGTGCCAACAATCCATTGGCTGCCAAATGGCGGCCGGGGCGTGCACAGGAGGACTTTAACAATAATTTAACAAGATCAACACTTAAAAACATTTATTTGTTTGCTCGAAATATAGCAAAGGTGTGTCTCAGTTGAACTTTTCCTTAATAAATGCACTTTAATGGTCAAATTAGATGCATTTCACCTGGGCGGCGCAGTGAAAGCAGCTGATTTGACGTTTGCTCCATGAGTTGCGGAGCAAGACGAAGGTGGCTTATGTACGGCAAGCCAAGTGTCTCATTAATAGTAACTTTTAATTACGGTAATAGCAACTTTTACCTATTAATGAAACACTTTGCTTGCCATATGACTCGAGGGCCCTCTAGCGGTTGGAAATGGTAGTGTTGAATATTTTCCATGTCAGAATAAATGAAATAGTCAGATCTCAGCTAAAAATTGGTTATAAGCATGAGGAAAAAAAAATTATATTAGTCGCTTTGGTGTATAAGTTGCAGGACTTGCAAATTTATGCAAAAAGGTGTGATTTATATGGTGAAAAATACGGTAACCATGAAATTTATTCAATTTAAAAAATATTGTACTCAGAAATCCACTTTAGCCTACGTGTTCCGTTTTTATTTTTCTCCTTTTCGCTACTGTTTTGATCATTTTAGCTTTTCACTAAATATTTAGCTTTAAACTACGACTGATAGGGATTGTTCTCAGCTATAACCATGCTATAACTTATAACTACAATCTATAGCCTTGCTTCACAAGGCAATGCACTGCTCTTCTATGCACTGCAATGGCAGTCCCCAATTCAACTACGAATGAGGACAGGCATGATAAATGTCTTTAAGTTCTCCGTGCCCACCTGTAGAAGTAGGAGCAGCCTCTCACTGTGTTGTGTGTGAAATGCTCTTGGCTCTTCTCGTTTCCGAAGTCCTCCAGAGGGTCGGACCACAGCAGGTCGCACATTGGCCCATACGCCGGGGGCTCCTTGAATCTGTCTAGCTGTGGAAGAAAACAAGTCTTTAAATCAGCGATCGCCGGAGAGAAAAAAACAAAAAACTCCAGTTTGATGTGGGAGTAAAGGACGCATCAAAGATGGCTCTCTTCCTTCAGAAAGCATTTCAGAAAAGATGGAAAACACTCAATGGCAGACTTTTTATTTTTAAATCTAAGAGAATAAACAACTGTTTTCTGGAAAGGAAAGCGCCAAGTGTAGCTGCTCGGGCAGCGTGACGGACACATCAGTGGCTCAGATTCTACGTAATCTGACGGCAGCCACAAAGCCCGTTTGGAACGACTGAATTAGCCCCGGAGCAGAATCCACCTCTTCAATGCTTTTTTAATCAGAGGGAGGACCTGTTCTGATCATCTGGATCCCAAACCCAGAGCAGCATCTGGGTCAGGCACGCTAAACAGCTTTTACTGCTCCTTTCAGATCATCTCTGCAAGTTTCAGCTTTTTCTAATATTTTAGCCACTTTTTAGCCGTTTTATGCTAATTTAAGCTTTTCAACTAATTGCCCATTTTTTGCACTCATTTCAACAAATTTTCTGCCTAATTCAGTAAAAATGTGCTCTCTCCACATCCTTCTTGTAATTACAGCATCTTTCTGCCTTTTTAGCTACCTTTCAGCAATTTTTTTTGTTGCTAATTTCAACTTTTTTCCCAGATAATTTCAACTTTTTTCCCAGATAATTTCAACTTTTTTCCCAGATAATGTCAACTTTTTTCCCAGATAATTTCAACTTTTTTGTGCTCCTTTCAGCATATTTGGGCAAACATGTGACTTTCTGCTATCTTCTGCTTGTTCTACCTTTTCAGCTAGCTTTTTCAGATAAATTCAAGTTTTTCATGGTAATCACTGCTACTTTCAGCCTGGATAACTTCTTTCTGCTAATTTCAGCTAGTTATGCTAATTTCAGCTTATTTCTGCTAGTTTGAGCTTTTTCTGCTATTTTAGATACTACAGTATATAGCTTTCTAAGCTAATTCCACATTTTTGGAGCTCTTTTCCGCTCCTTCTGCTTCCTTAGTATTTTAAGCTTCTTTCTGTCTTTACAGCTACCGGTACTTTCAGCGATTTTGTTGTTGTTGCTAATTTCAACTTTTTTAGCTAATCTCTTAATTTTTGTGTTAATTTCTGCTTATTTTAACCTAATTCAGCAAATGTGTTCTCTACACACCCTTCTTGTAATTTCTGCTATTTTAGCTACTATTTAGCTGATTTTAAGCTAATTTAAGCTTTTCAACTAATTGCCCAATTGTTGCACTCATTTCAACTATTTTTCAGCCTAATTCAGAAAAAATGTGCTCTGTCAACATCACTCAATGCATGTATCTCTATCTCTCTCAATGCATGCATCTATCTCTGTCTCAATGCATGCATCTCTCTCTCTCTCTCAATGCATGCATGCATGCATATCTCTCTCTCTCTCAATATATGCATCTCTCCCAATGCATGCATGCATCTCTCGCTCTCAATGCATAGACCTCTCTCTCTCTCAATTTATGAATCTCTCTCTCTCAATGCATGCATCTCTCTCTTTCAATGCAAGCATCTCTCTCTCTCTCAATGCATCTCTCTATCTCTCTCAATGCATGAATCTCTCTCTTTTAATGTATCTCTCTATCAATGCATGCATATCTCTCTCAATGCATGCATCTCTCTCAATGTATGCATCTCTCTCAATGCATGCATGTATCTCTCTCACCATTTATGCATGGATCTCTCTCACTCAATGCATGCATCTCTATCATTCTCAATGCATGCATCTCTCTCTCAATGCATACATCTCTCTCAATGCATGTATCTCTCTCTCAATGCATGCATCTCTCTCTATCAATGAATGCATCTCTCTCTCTCTCAATGCATGCATGCATCTCTCTCAATGCATGCATGTATCTCTCTCTCTCAATGCATGCATGCATCTCTCTCTCTCTCAATGCATGCAAGCATATATCTCTCTCTCTCAATGCATGCAAGCATATATCTCTCTCAATGCATGCATGCATCTCTCTCTCTCTCTCTCTCTCAATGCATGTATGCATCTATCTCTCTCAATGCATCAATGCATCTCTCTCTCAATGCATGC
>JBBPBX010000398.1:123308-133963 GCA_038048925.1 Garcialebias charrua | reverse complement strand
TTCTCCTGTCAGGATTCATTCAGCATTTGTTTCTATCCAGAGGAATGCCTGTACATCCTGCTGAGACAAACGGAAGAGTTGCCCGTGGTCAGAGAGTCGAGCAGAAACAGAATCACTTTTTTCTCAACAAAGGCAAGAGTTTCCCTTTTTGTTTGATGACAAGGGACTTCTTCTCCTCCTGTTAGTGAAGACAGGTCTTCACGTGTCGTGGTCTCTGATGTCGCTCCCTTGAAATCCTGCTGTTGCTTTGTCAACTTGAGACAATCTGTGGGAACAAAAACAGAGTTCAGGGTCATGGTAAATGTTCTCCATCAGGAAAGCAGAGGACCCAAAGAAGACGGATGAGCATAAAAAAAACAGATGCCCTCAGGAAGTGTGGAAGGGACAGCAAAGGAGATGCAAATGGAGAGAGTAGGATGAAGAAGGGTGGAGGAGGGTGCTTGTGCGTAGGTGAAATGGAGGGAAGACTGTGGGTCCCACAGGCCAAAAAGGCCCAATAGGACTCCTTCCAGCATCCCTCACCGCCAGTGTCCACCACCGGGTTCGAGGGTTGCCGCCACGACAGGCACCAGCAACCTTGCGGCCACAGCTCATATAAGGGCCAGTTTACACGGCGCGTATTTTGAGTGTAACCGCTACTTTCTCTTTGCGACTTTGCTTATCGCCTACACGACGCTGCTGGCCCCCCTCGATGACACCGATACTTTTCTGACCCTGCTCTCAAGGTGGAAGTTTTTCGCTGACCCCCCGCTGATAATGTAAACATCTCCCGTGGAGCTTTTGTGTCAACCACATGCGCGCAGCCCGCACGCGCGGACAGTCTGACATTTCACGTGTCACGTTGCAAAATATAACAGTTTAACAATAATAAACAGTATTTATGTTGGCGTGGGAGATGTAAATTTATCTGAACTACAGTATCTATCTGGACTCGTTACATTTTTTAAACAGTGCGTAACGTGCTGTGAAAATGAAGACACCAGGTTTATTTTTTATTTATTTATTTATTCAGCACCAAAGTTTAAACACAAACACTGAGAATTAAACTGAACACACTATTAAAACACGTGAACCGAACTGTAACTACGTTAATGAACTGGACTCTTGCTGTGTGTTCATCTGGACCCATCAGAACCGCCGAACCATCAGCCTGTCAACGACAGCTTCTCCACCTGGCAGAAATAAATAAATAAATAAATAAAAACTCAGTTGTTGTGTGATCAAAGTAAACACAAGCAAACATTATATTAAGAACGTTGATTTACCTGCTGTAAGTCAGCTGTTTATCACGGAGTAAAGTCCGGTTCTGGTCCACAGTCCACTCAGCGGTTCTGGTCCACAGTCTCAGCGTCTGGTGTGCAGCTTGTTAGATGAAGCGGGTCCCACTGACTCAAATCTGTTGACTCTTATCCAAATTCCAGCTTTAACTTGTTGTTAACTTGTTGACAACAACTTGTAGTTAGCTGATTTTAGCCAGAGAGGAAAACAGACGAGGCTGCTGTTTACCTCAGGCTGCACGCATGCGCAGTAGTGAAGGTTCCAAAAATCACAGCGCCATCTAAAGGCCCAGCATGGTAACTACAGTGAAATCATGAGGACGGGGGGTGGAGGGGGAGAGAGTCGTATCCACAGAATTCGACTGTGTCAACGCAAAACTTTTCACCTAATTAACATACCCAAAACATCCGTTTCCCCCACACAGTGTCCGTGTAAACAGGGCCTAAGCTGCCTCGACAACAGAGGTGCGGAACATGGCCCACTCGGACTCAATGTCCCCCGCCTCCCTCGGAACATGTTCAAAGCTTTCCCGGAGGTGGGAGTTAAAGCTCCGTCTTACGGGAGACTCTGTCAGATGTTCCCAGCAGACCCTCACAATACAGGGAACCCCCGACCTACGAACGAGTTCGGGACCTAAGAACCGTTCGCAGCTCGATCCGGTCGTAGGTAGGGGGTGAAAATTGCGTCCCGTTCGTAGGTCGTTATTCTGTTCGTAGGTCGCGGAAATACCGCTAACGGTGCGCCGCGCACACATTTAACAGCATGAGACTGACATACTGGCCCATAAACATGCACAGAACTTTATTTACAAACACTTATCTAAACCATTACACCACACATGCATCCATAAACACACACAGTAACTGTACATCAGTAACTTCACATCAGAACTGCAGGAAATCAGCTGGAAATCACATCAGCAAAATGATGTCAACAATCACACATGAACACTTCTCAAAGTGCAGCTTTTAACATCAGAACAGCAGCAGTGCAACCAGTGCGTTGATGAGTGTCCATGTGCATGAGAAAGAAGTCCATGAACTCAGAAAAAGCTAGAAGCAGCAGAAAAATGAAACAAAATTGTCTTACTTTGACTGAAGTGTAGGTAGACAGATGTTTTTCTCATGATCAAACCTGCATCTTGCTCAACAATGAATGTTGGGAGCATTTACTTTTCCACTGTCATGCGCAGTGTCACGCCCATGCCCAACTAACAACAGCCAAGGGGCAATCCCCTCCCCCACCTCGCCGATTGCCGTGTGTGACGCAGTTACGCCGTAGCTCGATTATATACTTGTAATGGGGCTCGTTCGTAGGTCACGTTTTTTCTGCCGTACGTCGATGGTATTCTTCTACTTTGGCTCGTTCGTAGGTCCCGTGGTTCGCAGGTCGGTGGAGTCGTAGGTCGGGGGTTCCCTGTATGTTTGGGTCTGCCAGGTCTGAAAGGCATCCTCCCCCACCATCGGAGCCAACTCACCACCAGGTAGTGGTCAGTTGACAGCTCCGCCCCTCTCTTCACCTGAGTGTCCAATGACATGCAGCCGCAGATCAGATGAGACGACAACAAAGTCGATCATCGAACTACGACCTAGGGTGTCCTGGTGCCAAGAGCACATATGGACACCCTTATGCCTGAACATGGTGTTCGTTATGGACAATCCATGACGAGCACAGAAGTCCAATAACAGAACACCACTCGGGTTCAGATCAGGGGGGCCGTTCCTCCCAACCACACCCCTCCAGGTCTCACTGTCATTGCCCACGTGAGCGTTGAAGTCCCCCAGTAGAACAAGGGAGTCCCCAGGAGGCGCACTCTCCAATACCCCCTCCAAGGACTCCAAAAAGGGTGGGTAATCTGAGCTGCCGTTTGGCGCATAGGCACAAACAACAGTCAGAGCCCGTCCCCCCACACGTAGGCGAAGGGAGGCTACCCTCTCGTTCACCGGGGTGAACCCCAACGTACAGGCACCAAGATGGGGGGCAACAAGTATGCCCACTCCTGCTCGGCGCCTCTCACCAGGGGCAACTCCAGAGTGGAAGAGTGTCCAACCCCTCTCAAGGAAACTGGTTCCAGAGCCAGAGCCATGCGTTGAGGTGAGTCCGACTTATTTCTAGTCGGAACCTCTCAACCTCACACACTAGTTCAGGCTCCTTCCCCACCAGAGAGGTGACATTCCACGTCCCAATAGCCAGCTTCTGTAGCCGAGGATCAGACCACCAGGGTCCCCGCCCTCGGCCACCACCCATCCCACATTGCACCCAATTATAATTCATTCAACCTTTATTTAAACAGATGAATCACATTGAGCCTCAAAGACTCATTTACAAGTGAGATCTGTTGGACAGACAATAAAAGTGGTGAAAAATGACACATAGGGTTTGGAGACAAAAAAAATTCCTAACAAATTTTTGACCTCGTTTTGAAGGTCAAAAATGTGGTAATGAAAATAAAATCTCACACACAAGCACATAATGACGCCAACATTAGGCAGAGGGTGGGGTACTCAAAGGCGGTGAGCAGCCAGCCCGCAGAGGCACAGCAGAGTTCAGATAAAAACACTCAGTTCGTATACAGTAGTACCCTCTGGAGAGATCTGTGCACACTCGGGGGGTGGGGTGGGGGGGAGAGACGGCCAGATGCGAATCCAGAGTTCTGAAATGATGACAGAATGTTTATTCAGCTGGGCTCCTCTGAAAAGTCAGTGGAATTCCTCAGAAGAAGGTTTGGGAGGGGTGAGAGCATCAGGTTTACAAAACTTCTCAGGCGTGTTGAGATAAGACAGCCTATCAAGGCCAGTTGGGGAGCTGAATGTCAGATAAACACAATTGTTTTGGGAAAATGCAGAACTTTAATGACATCTACCTTCAGTCTGTGTCGGTCCACTCGCTTCCGAAATGTCCAAATTAAAATGACCAAACAAATGGAACGTGCCTGAGAAAATCCCCCGAGATTTAATCCATTCAGCCAAAAGTCTGGGTTTTCGAGACATGAACCAAGCCATCATGTAAGGCAGGCAGCCTGACCAGATCCAGATTTTCTGCCAACGTCTTCCTTTTGTGCTGATAGACCAGGAACCAGCCAAATCCAAAAAGCCGGAACCAGTTGGCATAAATCCAATTAAATATGCATCCTTAAGATCCACAGATAACAGCAAAGATAGACACGTCATCAAGTCTTCCAAGTCTATGAGATATCCAGTTGTGTGCATGCCAAAAGGGCAAATTGGCTTGCCTACAGCCTGTCTTCTCTTTAAATAAATGTTATCAGTTGTGTTGAGGGACCAACTGACCAAATTGAAGTCCATAGTTATGATTCGGAAGATTTTGTAGAAGAGAGGCTCTCGGACAGTTTCACAGACATGACAAAGCAAAAGCAAAGCGGAGACCGAGAGGAGACGTCCGCCCTTGAGAAGAGCAAGTGTTGAGTGATAATAGTTTATGATTGCTATTCCGAAGGAGTTCAGAGCCAGAGAGCTCAAAGAAGAAAACAAGGACAAAAAAATAAAACGGCACTGAAGACTGTATTAGCTGCACAGTATTCATGTACCCTCATGTATTCATGTGAGAGGAGAAACATCAGAGTCAGAGATTCTTTATTGTCATTCGCACCACATGATACGGTACATGTGATGAAATGCGAGTATGCACAGGGTCCCAGTAACATCCATCAATAAAAAGTAAAGAAGAACAGTAATAACATCTCTAAGATATGAACTAAGAAAAACATCAACTAAAAATACACTAAGCATTAATATCATAGAAAAACATTACTCCAAACAGCTGCACGAACATGAGTCTGTATGAGCAGATGAGCACGAATGAACACAGGAGCAACATGAAACAGATCAGCAGCAACATGATGTGATATTTAACAGTGATTATTCTGGTTAGATATTCATGAGTCTAACAGCCTCAGGGTAGAAGCTGTTCCTCAGTCTAGTGGTTCTACACTTAATGCTCCTCAACCTCCGTCCTGAGGGGAGTGGGGCAAAAAGTGTGTGTGCTGGGTGAGTGGGGTCTTTCATGATGCAGGTGGCCCTCTTCCTGCATCTGGAGGTGTAAATGTCTGTGATGGTGGGGAGACTGACTCCAACAGACTTCTGTGCAGCCTTCACCACTCTCTGTAGAGCTTTTCTTTCTGCAGCTGTGCAGCCTCCATGCCACACGTTGATGCTGGAGCACAGGATGCTCTCCACTGCACACCTGTAGAAGGAGGTGAGGACTGAGCTTCTCAGACCAGCTCGTCTCAGCCGTCTGAGGAAGTAGAGTCTCTGATGACCTTTCTTGATCAGGCTGGTGGTGTTGTTGCTCCAGCTGAGGTTATCATTCATGTGTACACCCAAGTACTTGTAGCTGGAGACCACTTCCACCGCAGATCCTCTTATGTTCAGTGGGGTGTGGGTGTGTTTGTTCCTTCTGAAGTCCACAATCATCTCCTTTGTCTTCTTCACATTGATGTGAAGGTTATTCTCTTTGCACCAGCTCTCCAGGTGTTCCACCTCCTGCCTGTAGCTGGACTCATCATTGTTTGTGATGCATCCCACCACCGCTGTATCATCTGCAAACTTTACAATATGACAGCCTGGATGGGTAGCTGCACAATCATATGTGAGCAGAGTGAACAGGAGAGGGCTCAACACACATCCTTGAGGAGAGCCAGTGCTGAGGGTTATGGTGGAGGAGAAGTTGTGGATCCTCACTGACTGTGTTCTGTTTGTTAAGAAGTCTAGTACCCAGTTACAAATGGAGGGACCCAGTCCTAGTGTGAATAGTTTGTCCATCAGGGTTTGGGGGATCATGGTGTTGAAGGCAGATGTGAAGTCCACAAAGAGCAAATGGACGTATGAGTCCTTCTATTCCAGGTGGGTGAGAGCAGTGTGGACCACAGAGGAGATGGCATCCTCTGTTGATTGGTTCTCGCGGTATGCATGCATACTGATGAGGGTCCTCGTTGATGTTGATGGTTGTTTTGATGTGGGTCATGACCAGTTTTTTGATGCATTTTGCGACTATCGGGGTGAGGGCCACTGGCCAATAGTCATTCAGACCAGTCACTGTAGAGCTCTTTGAGACTGGGATGATGGTGGCGGTCTTCAGTATGTATGCCAGTATGTATATGCCAGTTTTTTATTTAAGGTCAAATGTGATAAACTTTCTTTTTTATTAAACTAAAAAAAGTTTTAATTTGTAAAATTCATCATCAAATATTTAAAGTCCAAGTTCAGATCCCATCTTCCTTAAACATTTAAGGATAGGCAGAAATAATACATTTTAAGGTGTTGTAATCCTGAGAACAGGTTTTTCTTTGAGCAGTTCACAAGTACAAGCAGACACGCAGACCATCATATCACCCTCAGGGTCACATAATAGTTAGGCAATCCTATCGGAAACCTCTATACTGTATGTAGAAACCAGTCAAGATCTGACAGGTTTACATGTGCACACAAACACACATGTGCAGCATCACACACTGAGAATGACTATGCTCCAGAAATATAGCTGCCCTGTAAAACACACACACACACACACACACACACACACACACACACACACACACACACACACACACACACACACACACACACACACACAAAAAATATATTTTCATGTCCTGATGCTGTTCAATAATCCAGGCAGAAAAATCTAACACGTTTAAGTCAGGTAATCTGGACGGGTTCTTCTTTGTTGAAACGTTTCATCTTGTATCCAAAAGACTTCTTCTGAAACCCTGCAAGACTGAGTTTATAAGAATGAGTTTTCTTGCAGGGTTTCCGACTGAAGAAGTCTTTTGGATATAAGACGAAACGTTTCAACAAAGAAGAACCTGTCCAGATTACCTGACTTAACTTTGTTAGATTGAGTTTATTACACTGTCACGCTTCGGCCCCAGACTGCCATGTTCTGTTTCCTCATGCCCTTGTTTTTGTTGCCAAGCTCCTGTGTTGCTTATCACCCATCCTTCAGCTCTTCCTGCTCTGTTCACTCCATGCCACGTCGTCTTGTTTTCTCCTCTGCAATCAGTCCTCATGCCGTTCACCTGTTCACTGCCCTACTTAAAGGTTCAGTATGCAGTTTCTGTAGAACTGCAGCGCTTAGAAATATTTTCAACAGGCAAAGCATTCTGATCCCTCCCCCTCAGAGCCATATGTGGCTCTGCCCCCTTGTGGTCTGTTGAATTTCAAATTCAAGCTCTGTTTTTATTGGCTGATTCAAATTCAAGCTCTGTTTTTATTGGCTGGTTACAAACTCTGTTTTTATTGGCTGGAAAATGGCGGGTCACCTTTTCTTTTTAGAAATGCTTATTTACCACCTGGAGAAGCAAGGGGACAATATTTTTTTTTTTTTTTCAGAGATTACCTGGCTAACATCAGTCTGTCAGGAGGTAGTTACAGAGTGAAGAAATATGTTCATAAAAAAAGCTACATACTGAAGCTTTAAGTCTCAGCTCCTCAGTCTTCCAGTGCCAGATTATTGAAACCTTTACAGTGAGTACAGTAAATGTCCAGCGTTCATGCCACAGTCTCGTTTGTCTTCATGGTTTTGACCTTTCGCCTGCCTCACAGATTCCTTGTTCTGTTCATCCCTCGCTCTGTTTGGGATTCTCTGCTCTGCTCATGGTAACAACCTCTGCTTACTCCCCAACGACCACATCTTCTGGATCACGAATCAACTTTGGTTTCAGATCTCTAATCACATGTTTATGACCCTCGCTTGTTTCTTCAGACCTGCTTTTTGGATCACCCTTATCACTGCTCTCTGCTCTGCATCACCACCGTTGACGTCATCCTTAACAACAACTTCAAGGAGTTCCTTCCTCACCTGTCGTTGAAGGTTGGTGAGATTCATCTGAACAATCTGAACAGTCCCAGACAACTCACGGATTAAAGGTGCTATGTGTAACTTTCTGTAGAGTGCAGAACTTAGAAAAATTTTCAACAAGAAAAGCATTCTGATCCCTCCCCCTCAGAGCCATATATGGCTCTGAGGGGGAGGCTCTGCTGAAATTCAAATTCAAGCGGGTCACTCTGTGTTTTTAGTGTTTTCATAAATGCTGATAGAGAAGCAAGGGGACTATAGTTTTTTTCAGAGATTACTTTGTCTAACATCAGTCTGTCAGTAGATAGTGACAGAGTGAAGAAATATGTTAAAAATATATTGTTAGAAAAGTTACAGACTGCATTACAAAGTTACATAGTGCAGCTTTAACTCCTCAGATTGTACCGGCCCAAGGACTGAGACCTCCACCAGAAGCAGTTTATTAATAAATCTTTTAAACTTGCCTATTGTCTGTGTTCTGGTTCGAATCCCTAAACCCGGTTCTTGTCATACACAGATTAGATAGTGTGCATGAATTAAAAAAGAAAGAAAAGAAACAAACAAATTCATGAAACAAAAAACTACTTTAAGTCGCATATACGACATGCTTACTGACTACTTTTGTAGCTCTAACATATGTGCCAAATGTGGCTTTTGTTGACATCTTATCTGGACCCCAAGATGTATATGTGAAATGTAAAATACTTCTATCTCTTGATTTTTTTTACCCCCAGTAATATTTGATTATGATACCAAAAGCACAACAGAGAACATCAAGTGAGACCAATGAAACTCTTGTTGAGGAACCTGTGACCAAGAAAATTGCTGGGTGTCTAACTTGAGTTAATGTAGATTCTGAAGTTGGCCCTTAGTTTGAAAATGTTTTAATTTTGGCCCCCTTTTTTAAGTGAGTTTGACACCTCTGCGCTAACACTTGTATTGAATGTGCAATTTTAACAAATTTTCCATCTGCAGTTGCGGTCTGATCCAAAATGTCTTGCCTTTTCTCCTTTAAGGCGTACAGTCTAACAAAAAATAACCTGAAAAGGATCTATAACAAACTAAATGACCAAACATGTATAAACTGTATTTTAAATAAATATTAGGTGCCATATTACAAGTTACCTTGGGAGAGGGAAAAGGCTTATGTTAAGAATTGTGATAGGACCAATTAATACTTGCAGTTTAAAACATCAAGTCAAGATTTATAAAAGTCTCCTAGTCCTAGCATCATTATTGGTTGACTGACCCACACTATAGAAGAGAATAATAAGTGTTTTAATTTGTGGTCCTTTTTAAAAGTAGGACCAACCAAAGTTATTATACAAAAAGTAGGCTGTGTTATAAGTACCGTATTTATAGGTATTTCATGAGCCGTAGCTTTTCACAGATTTTTCATCACATCGTAACTCAAAAATAAAGGTTGTCTTTACTAGAACTTTTACAGTCAATAAAGTTTTTTTTTTAATCTTGTTTAACAGTCACTTACTGTCATTTTCTGTGTTTAGAGTTCAGCCTGTAAATTTAGGAAGGATTTTACTCTAAACCCTTGTTTTAACTTTTTGTGGGAGGTTGTGTGTTTATTTATGATTAGATTTGGCACAGCTCCTTAAAGACGTCTAAAACTGCAAGAGCTGTGAATAAAAATATTGTTGTGGTGCATCTCTTTCTCTGTGCCATTGATGTACCTCTCGAGACCCAACCGCAAACAGTTATTTGACAAGATCTTTAGTGTTCTCTTCATTTGAGAATGTTTGTCTTGACTTCGTGGTGTATTCTAGGTCTGCATGAGAATGTTTGGAGCTTTAATGTGTCCCTGTGAAAAATGTACATGGTCGTTAAATGTACCATGTACCATCCATCCATTATCTTTTACCTGCTTCGTACAGAGGGACAGAAACTTTTTAAAATCTAAATCTATTAGTTTTGTGTAAAACATACAAAAGAGTATATAGCTTAGGTGAAAGGGATAGAGTTCTGTTAAGGCAGAAGGAAAGATTGGGATTTTGTTCGTCTACTTCTGAAATACAGCAGCTTATCCAACATGGCTTTATTTTGACCTTTTCGGAGGAGCTTGTCCACATTAATTATTTTGAAACGCATCTTGCCATTTCTGTCGCGTCACATCTCATATTGCATGACAAAAATGACAAATGCCACAAAACAGGAGTTGATTTGTGTCTATACTTTCAATTAAACATCCAATTCTGCCTCCACTGCCGCCAAACATTGAAATATAACATTTAGCCACTGAGCAGTCTTTAATTAAATACAGGAGCCATAATGTCTATGTCACCATTTCCTGTCTGGCTACAGATGGGTTGCACTTCTAAATTTCCATCAAAGCATTTGATACTTTCAAAATTATTTTAAAACCTCCATGTGCAGACTGGAGCGTTATACAAAAAACATGCAAAAAGCACAATTCAGAGCTGATGTTTGAAAAATTATCCTCCTTTTCTGGTGGATTTAATTAAAAAAAGGTCAAAGTAATGTTTAGATTTCAGTAGTGGCCAATTTTGTGTGTGTGTGTGTGTGTGTGTGTGTGTGTGTGTGTGTGT
>JBBPBX010000398.1:96246-123180 GCA_038048925.1 Garcialebias charrua | reverse complement strand
AAGAAAAGTCTGTTGGCTGGACCTCAAGCCATACTTTAGAGCAGGGGTGTTCAGACTTTTTCAGCATGCGAGCTACTTTTGAAATGATCAAGTCAAAGTGATCTACTATAAGGCCCCGTTTACACGAAAACAACCTGTGGAAACATTTGGGATTTTTCAATGTTTATTGGGGGTAATAAACAAAAAATAAGCTGGTTTACATGAAAAATGCTGTAGTTTTCATGTCAGTCGGGTTGCCAGATAAGAAATTATGAACTATAGTACTGTGGCTTTAAAATTATAGTATTTTGACCTAAACTGTTGTGTTTGCTGAGTAAAGATGTTCTAAGATTCAATTCAATTCAGTTTATTTATATAGCGTCACTAGACCACTAGACTGAGGAACAGCTTCTACCCTGAGGCTGTTAGACTCATGAATGAATAAATAATAAGAATAATCACTGCAAAATATCACATCATGCTGATGCTGATCTGTTTTCTTGTTGCTGTGTTCATCTGTGACCATCTGCTCATACAGACTCATGTTCGTGCTGCTGTTTATAATGATGTTTTTCCACTATATTAGGGCTTAGTGTATTACTAGTTGATGTTTTTCTTAGTTAATTCTAGATGTTATTACTGTTTTTCTCTTGCATTTGTTGTTGGATGTAACTGGGACCCCGTGTACATAATCTCGTTTTCATCACATGTACCACATGCGGTGCAAATGACAATAAAGACTCTCTGACTCTGACTCTGACTCAATTCACAAAAGAAGTGATCTCAAGGCACTGAACAGACGATTTTTTTTTATGTCATGCTTCGATCTACCAGTACTACCTCAGAGATCTACCAGTAGATCGCGATCTACGTAATGAGCACCCCTGCTTTAGAGGGCTAAGCAGGGGTTTGTTCAAACGCATAACTATTCCAGATCTAATCTGAGCCAAGTCCTCAGTGAATAAAGTGTTGCCTCTGCCATTTTAGATCAAACAGAGACTCCACAATCTTTATTAAAAGAACCTGCACACCACAAAACCAGAACAGTATATGTTTAGTTAAAATCTGTTTAGTATCAATTTGATAATGTAAGAGTTATTGCATACTTAATTAAATATTAAGTTATATAGGTTATAAACCCTCTTAAAAACAGTAAAAGGGCAAAAATATATATCTGGATACTCTACAAAAGATCAAATCTATGACAAAGATGAGTTTATTTTTGCTATTTTTTGCCACAAGCTGCCATATTTTGTGTAAGTATTTACAGTATTTCTGTCATGAAATGAATACATATAAAGCCACTTAAATCACTGTGGGGTCTCCCCAAGAAAATAATTAAACAAATACCTTCATGGAAAAACATATTTGCCTGTAAATATACACATGAATAAATGGTATTGCTAGCTGAGCTCCATGTGAAACTAATTACTAACAATTTTTAGTTTATCATTACAAGAATTCAATGACAAGCATAAATTTGGAGTGAGGTAAAATCTTCTGGTGTGGTTCTTTTCAAACATAATGTAATTTATATATTTATTTGCAGTAAATAGTGTGGGAATAGGGACCTTTTTGCTGCTTAAAAAAAACATGTGGAAGTGTTCCTTGGCTAATCATCAATATGAGGAGGTTAGCAAAACAAGCAGCAAGTCCAGCTAAGATGATTCTGGCACATTGCTAAGACTTACCAATGTAAAGTAGAAATACAATCACTTTAGTGTATTGTATCATCAATTAGTGTTTGGATAAGTATAAAATGTATAACAATTTACAAAACAGGAAAACTTTTAAAACCATTTTTGTCATGTTTCTAAATATTTTCAGCCAAGTTCACTAGTCTTTATGAAGTTAACATATACTTCATTAATGCCAACATATTATGTATGCATTAGGACAGAAAATATGTTTTTGAGAAACTTTTGGTACTGTCCATAGTCAAAACAGTGATATTTAGGATTTTGCCATCAATTATTGGGGGCATCATTCTTTTCAGGCCCGTAGCTTCAATTTCTGTACAACAAGCTGAAATAACCTGAAAGTGTTTCCTTTTTGCTGCTTAAAAAAAACATGTGGAAGTGTTCCTTGGCTAATCATCATCGATTATGTCCTTACACACATAGAGTTTTGAGATGTACCCTGACGGCATTCCAAATTTCACCCTTCCTCAAACAGAACACTTTGTTCTTGCGTTTAATCACTAGCAGGCAGGCTGTGGTTATGAAACGTAGCCAAACATATCAAAAAAACAGACCAGTGTGGAATAAAGCTCCTTAACTGGTTACTTTAATGCCACGCTGATCTTGTTTCCCACAAATAACCAGGCAAACATAAATGATAACACCAACAAGATTTTCAGACTTTGGTGTCTTATTAAGTTGTCTTCAGTCTTAAGAAACAAAAGACTGAAGGGCCTGCCATAAATCAACACAGACCTTGTCTCCCCAGGGCTATTCAGCCACTTGGGGTGTAAAACGCTCAAAGGCACTGAGCACTTGAAAGTCTGGAGCTGTGGACAGTTTCTGCCCAGCAATTATCCCGTCTGTGCCTCCTAAACGCTGCATACCAGATAGGTTTGGGCCTCTTCAGCCACAGTCCCAGTTATGGAGACACAAGATGCTAATGATACCATATTTTCTGAGGTGCAGAGACAGAGGCCTCTGGCCATCGCATCTAAAAACACATGCCACACAGCCTGCACCACCCACACCACACAGACCTGTTATTGATGACCACTGACGCGCTCCTCTTCAGCCAATTCAAGGCGGCTGCCATGGGCAACAAAGCCATAAAAACAACTTGTCAAGGTAGCATAACTTACTCATAACTGCTTATCGGTTGTCTGCACTTGTTTTGTTGCGGAGGATGATCATGCTAAAAAGACACCTTCGTTATATTTTGCAGATTTTCTCTTCCCCCTGATAGAGTTGTGCTTTCAAACTTTTTTTTATGGGCTATTACCCAGTAAGGAGCAGACTGACAAGCACCTGTCATGAGGATTGATGTGTCCAGCTGGTGAACAAGAAGTGGGTTAAGGAATAAAGCAGCAAAGTCTCATGAACAGGACGAAAAGGGTGTGACTGAGGCCAGAGCAGAAAGTTTGAAAGCGATAAAGATTACAGAGTGACTAAGTGAGAAATTATTTTAAGAAGAAGATGACGGGAAGCAATTGCACCTTAGATGCCTCCAAGGTGACTCAGTTTGACGAAGGTTTCCAAACGTTTACTGCTGCAGAAAGAGTACAGACACAATCGCAGCGAGAAAGAGTATGTCAAGGTGCAAGAGCTCTTTGCAGATGTCCAAATGCGCTGTAAATCACTTTGAGGACCTGAGAGTTCTCAAACGCTTTTTGACAGAATCTGTCTCCCAGCCCAGAGGCTCCAGAATGACTAAAACATTAACAGGCGTCTTCAGGGTATAGCTGCAGTCACCCGCCCATCCCCCACGCCAGAGGCTGCACAATCCCAGGACTGTGCAAACAGAAGACCAAGCCAAAATGGCTTCCTCTATTAGATGTTGTCCAAATGCACGTTTCGTTAGAGAAGATGCCCGACTGTAAGACAGGCATGTGTGCAAACTGTCCGTTTAGCCGTGTGTCTCCATTCCCATGTCATAAAGCTTCTGCTGGCATTTGGATAGAGAGGTCTGTGTGTCAAGTTACAGGTGTTCTTTTTAACACAGCAGCTTAAAAAAAGTTTATGACTTTTCTTCTATGAAGGGCCAAAGAAACAGAAGTGACACTGAGCCTAAAAACCAAGTTTTAAACCAACAATGTTGTCACCTTTGATGACAAATACGAACTCATTTTTCTAAGATAACAGTACAAAACTTTTCATCTCACTAGACGTTTAAACATTTATTGTTCTGTTAAAAACACAACAATTGTGTTACTGAATACAAAAAATTGAAATTATTCTGATTTATCGCTTGATTTTATTTAAGTCTTTATTTATTCATTAGTTGTATAAGATTTAAAAAAAAAAGTTTTCTGTAAACTCTTACAGTGAAAAGTTTACAAAGGCACCGTAAATTAAAAATGCATTAACATTAACAACACATAACATTAATATCTATTCTTGTTCATCGTAAATGTGTCAAGCAGGAAAGTGAGGAGTGATTTAAAATGTATTCTTTGAATAGTTTTACTGGAACAAAATTACAGTTTTACTATTTCTATTCATTGGACTGAGCTGGCACGCTTATTTTAGAGCGTGAATGAAACATTTCTCGTTGTGTGTGCTAGTTGAACCTTTTGTATGTTGCAGAACTAAGAAGAAATATGCACAGATCTTTTCAGACTTTGTTCTGCAGATCTCTTCATTCCTCATCATATTTCCCCTGAACTCAAATTAAATTGTTTTAATGACAATTTATTACTATGAAAATGACAATTACCGGTAATCTGAAAGTGATTACAATTTTTTTTTATGTATCCTTATTTCAGATGTTGCAACAATAAAATTAAAACACATTTGTCTGCATTTAAAACATTTCTATTTGGATGGAAATGTTTTAGGATCAGTAACAAAAATTTTACTCCAAAAAGTGAAACTACTGCTCTGCAGAGACAGGACTGTGGATCACCGCTGCCTCAATGTGTGTGCTTGACTGCCCCCTGGCAGCTGCAGTGGTAACTGCACCGAGATTTTAAAAGAAAGGAAAAACCACTCCCTGCAACAAACCACAGCAGAATATGGCAGCATGTCCAACACTTTCTTTTTTACTTTCTTCTCCCTCTCATTTATGCCGTTTTCAAAGTTGAGGGTTTGTTGCCAGTGAGAAGGATGCCAATTATTATAAAAAATGATTACCGTAAACCAAACTAAAACTAACGGACAAGGACACTTCAAAAGCTAAACATTTTGACAAATTGCAGCCCAGGAAATGATATGTATCCCTGCTGTTTGGCTTTGTGCATAAAAGTAGATAAACCGCTGTCATTCAGCCAAGAATTGAATTTCTCCCTGTTGATGCTCAGGTGTTTGGGCAATAAGCCAAAATGTTTTCCTGCGCATCAGATTTTGGCTGATGAACAACTAAAAAGCCAGGAGTAAGGAATCAGCATGTGCACTGAAGAAGATTAAGCTTTAAATCGACCACAAACTATTTTAATAGGCAACACCTCACAATAAAAAGTAAAGAGCTCCCACCGTTTTGAACATTAACTACTATTAATAAGGGCATGAAGATAAAACACAGCATTTTTGAGTCAGGCATTTGACATAAAATGTAGATATTCAGTGGTTCTCTGTAATGCAGAAAGGTTAGATGTGTTGAACTACCCTCTGTAGCAAACAGATGAGATGTGACTGAACTGCAAAGTAGGACACTGTGGAAAAGGATACTGCATTACAGTACCACAGCCTAACTAGGGATGGCAGCACAGACTATACACACCACTTATCACCACCACAGAGCATCTTCATCATCTGATCATACAAAAACAGAATTCATCAGTTGGAAGAAAGCCAGCAACTTTGGAGACATAAGTCCTATATGAAGTGTGTATTGTAAACTTCTCATAGATGGAACTACTATATAATCAATCACTTTATTCTTTATATGCCGGTGAAGATACTTTGTTCTTTATATCATCTTTACAGAGGGCCACTGCAGAAAACCGTGCCTGTGTTCATCCTGCATGCTGCATGCAGAATGATATCACTCAAACAGGACCACTGATGCAGAACCAGAGCATGTAAGGCTAATCAAATTAATTAACAAATGACCTTAGATTAAACTGGAGTCAAAGATCAGACAATGGAGGCATTTATTAGTTCAACAAGCATAGATACTCTCAGATGATTCATTTACATCACCTCTCGGCAGTCTCACAGTGACGTCAGTGAGACACGCAGAGCTTTATACAAAGCTAAAACAAAAAAATTGCTATAGGGTGTGTTGCACAGTTTACTTCTTCATTGCAACTATTTCAATGAAGACCCAGATTGTATGAAAATGCCTTCGGATATAAAACCATCAATGCTTGTGGCCACCATTTTCCAGTGGTGCAGCCTGACAAAGTATGAAATAAGCTGCAGCCACAGTGAGATTTTCTTTTTATTTCAAGAACAGAATATATATGAACCGTCTGCGACAGACAGGTCATTTTCCTGGTTCACTAATACAGTCCCACAGACAGGGGGGGAGAAATCCCTGCTAGGCAACAAAAAGCGAATCAATAAAGAAAGAATGTAAACAAACCACATTGTAAATTAGGCTGAGATGGATGGAAAGTGGGGCATTGAGGGCAAGCAACAGTATCTCAAATGAAGCACATTGCCAGGGACTGAAAGGAGGGGAGAGGGCAGAAAGCCAGGGGAACCTTCGGGGTAGGAGTGCAAATGAGGAGAGGAAGATGTACAGCCGTGAAGTGCAGGAAGAAGCAGAGAAGGAGGCAAAGAGTGCGCAAAGGGGGAGAGCGAGAAACTGAGGCGGAGAGAGGGGAAAAATGGTAGTGTGGAAGTGATTTATGGCAGTTGTATAATTTTCTACAACACTGCTCCCCCTTTGCGATGGCTTGCCTTTGCCTCCTCCATATCCCACCCTCCCACTAGGGTGTGCTCCTCCTCAATACTGTCACACCAAGGACCAGTCCCTGGCCACACCAGTGAGTCATTAAGATTCTGCAGCGATGCGACTGCAGCACTTCGCAAATGGAAGACTGGACATAATTTCCCTAAAATGCTGTTTTTTATCACCTATTTCCCCTTCATCAGCTTACCGCACACGATTGATAGCTGATGGCACATCTGACAACTTAACGTTTTTATGGCTAGATTTATGGGCTATCTGCTCCTCTCCTTTTACAGCTCAAACTCTGTAAAAATGCTTATTTCTCAGATAAGGAGAGGGAGGGTGGTGTGTGTGTCTCTGTGTATGGAATAGTATCACACTGAGCTAAATGTATGTATGAGAGTATGGGAACCCAAGTCACTGCATTGCAGTCGAGAGCTGTGCTTCCGAGTCTTAATGGCCACTTTGAGACGGAAATTACCTCTGCATAGCATATTGATTAAATATCATCTCAGTTATTAAACAGCCCATCTACAACTCTCATCGTCTTCTTAGCGGCAAACATTTGCTTTCTAAGAATTAAACGTTTGGAAATGAAATCCTCTCTCTAAAAATTGTGTTTTGTAATAAGTGACAAAAAAAGGATACAAGATACTGTACTCTAAATAATTTTGTTTAAATGCTAAGTCCTGTTAGTTGTGCTTTAATTGTTGACACCAGATCACCTGAGTAAAAATAGCCCTCTGGAGGACTTGAGTGCATCTCTGTACTAAAGCAAGTGAGAGACATCTTTGGCATCTTGAGGAGTTGATGGGAGTGGGAAGGTGTGTGTGTGTGTGTGTGTGTGCGTGCGTGCGTGCGTGCGTGCGTGTGTGTGTGTGTGTGTGGTGGGGGTGTCTGCTGGACTTTCTGGACAGCGTTGGAAGTGTGGCTACTGCAGGTTCCCCACCCCGCCTGTTCAGATTTACAGCCAGTAAGGTCTCCCAGTTAGCCTTTTCTTCTCCTCACTGATGGGCCTGACAGATCCCAGAGAGCCACCCTAGGGGGACTGGACTGTGACAGGGTTTGGAGGGGAAAGGGTGGGGTTGTGGGGGAGCAAAGCGAGGGAGAAAGACAGAGAGAAAACCAGTTTGACGAGATCAGTGATTCATAGGCAGCCTGAAGAACACACCCTGGGATGGGGTAATACCACACATGTTTTAACTGGGCTGGTCTATAATTCATTAGCGTTACCAAGGCTACAAGGCGCACCTGAGGAAATGGGCCCCAGAAATCACCTCTGAATCTTGTTAGATGTAACCCATATAGAGAGGATATTAATATTCACAGCTGCAGGGTGTTCCCCTCTGTGGCAATGACCAATCTGTTAAAACTTGCATGTTTGATGTCTGTGCATATTTCTGCATCAAGCCATAAGTTGCTTTGCATTTTCTACACTTTTTTTTATTATGGCATAGTGTCTACATATGATTGTGTCGCTGCAGGTTTTATGGCAGAAAATGTATAAATGGAAATAGTACAATTTTAATGCGTTAAATATGACCAACTTCCTGTTAAATAAATCTAGTTTAGTGCCAACCTCGAGCAGAGTCGAAAAGTTTTCAATAATAAAAGAAAGTAGGAAAGCCACACTTATCACCGGTTTATTACAGGGACAAAAATATATAAAACAAATAAAAAGTAAGGGAGCAGTTACTTTTTTGCAGAAGCACACTCCACACAGCACAGAAACAAACAAATCTACCCCCTCACTACCATTTTATTGCTCAAAAACATTTTTTGTCAAATATATGCCTCCAAATCTCAGCTCTCAAGTCAAAATGAGATTTAGTCCCATATTTTCACAATACGCTGAAGAATTTTCATGTAAAATGTGACTGATCAAATCCTGATGCAGGTCAAACTGACCTTTTCAATTATCCATCCCTGACCAAAGAATGTATATTATAGCCCAGTGCAGGACCCAGTTTATGGAGCTATGTCCTATTTTTGGGACCAGAGTCTGCACACTATGAACTTTAAGTCCAGCCTACACGCAGTCATGGTGTCACTTGACATTTCTCTTGAGCATGACATACAGTAACTGATAACAGATAATCGTATCAGAAATTTTTGTATTTAAACATATGTAGCGCCCCATAGCGTCTTTGGCATTAATGAGGGTGGCTAACCTGAGTTCTTTAATATCAGTTGGTATCTCTACCTGTAAACTCTGAATTTATATCCCTTAAACAACCAGGATAACACGGAAGAATAAACATATGCTTTAAAGTAAACACATGAACAGTTTAATAAACAATAAAATAAACAACAGACCACTCTTTTTACTTTACAATTAGATTAAATGATACTTTTTAACCCCTTTAAATAAAGAAAGGAAACTTAAAGCCGGCTACTAACTAAAAATATAGTTCGGGTCGTTGCAGGCCTGACGTTGGTGCACTTGCGCTAATATTCCCTTTCAACCATGTCCCCAATCACCTGAATACCTCCGTCTCCCGGAGGTCCGTCTCGCCGTAGTCCTTCTGGTTCCGTCCGATGTCCTCTGCAGGGTTGAAGAATCCGTGCCCTGGTCCTCGCGGCTCTCTCTGCTGGCAAGCCGCCAACCGTCCGAGTCCAGCTAGCGATAGCCACTGAGCTAGCGGCGTAACAAACTGTTCTCTGCGGGGTTGATCACCCAGTCCTCTGCGGCTGTCTCTGCTAGCAAGCCGCCAACCGCCCGACGAGTCCCGCTAGCGATAGCCACTCAGCTAGCGGCGTAATGAACAGTTCTCCACGGGGTTGTTCACCCACGCAGTTTAAACATCCACAGATCGGCGGGAGTCCTTCTCTACCCCCTCAACGGCACGGACAACAGTTCAGTGAAGTGTGTCTCCACAACGACAGTCCATTCACTTTCAATAGATAAACATGGCGTCCACCTTCGCGCTCTTTTTTCGTCCCCCCCTGTCCTCCTCTCTCGCGCACGCAAGCCCCTCCTGCACCCGAAAGTCCATCTTCCTCCCAGACCACCAATATAAAATCCCAAACTACTTTCACAAACAGTTATTAATACAAACAGTATTGAAAGTACATTCAACTCCAAACGCAGTATGTTTACATGTTCCATAACACAAACATTAAAAACCCCATTTACTTATCCATTCATTCACTACTAAATTAAAATAAATATTAACTCAAACCACAGGGTTACACCCTCCCCCTCCTAACTGTCTGCATGTCCTCATGAGACAACTACACCTACAGTTTAGGGTTTATAGGGCTAAGACCTACACCCTAACTTAATAATGACCCCTTTGTGTACGATGTAATAGGCTGGTCCCTAGATTTCCCTGGTTCATCATAAGTCAGACGAATAACTGGTTTATGATGTCTCTCTGATCTGGGCCAAGTTCTAAGGGTTGCAAGCGTCTTTTTAAGAGATCTGAGCTGGGGGTTAGACTCACTACGGGATACCTCACCATCTTCTAAACCTGGGTCGGAGTCAGAGTAGAGAGAGACAGTCAATGGGGCACCATTGAGGTTCCCATCTAGAGTTCCTACTTGGTTCTCTCCAGCTAAGAGCTCTGTCTCCTTCAGTATCAGTCTCTGTTTCCTTTCCACTCTCGTCCTCAGAGAAAGGGATGGCCTCTGCAGATCGGTCTTGATCCGTTCTTTCATCAGCCTCCTTAGACCCGTCTTCGGGTTCTACACCACCCAGGGTAGGTAAGTTTGCACTACTTCTCATACTTGCACTAATGTTTGTATTACATCACTGCCTATAATCATAATACTGTTTACATTCTCTGTTTACATTTATTAATACTGTTTACTTTTATTACTACTGCTTACATGTAATTACTACTGTTTACATTTACACTACTCTAATATCTACACCACTGCTGATACATATACAGTGTGCTCTGAACGGTCTTATTTAGGGATGCCCAATGTGCCTTACTGCATATGCCACTTTTTGCCTCTATAACAACATCAACTACTACCTCATACATATACTGTGTACATTAACTCATACGCTGCTTTGCCACTTTGCAAATGTCAATGCTAGAAACCCTTAGTTTATTTTAGTTATACTTTTTATACTCTTTTTTTTATACTAGTATGCAAAAACTCAGGCCAGTATTATGTTCATTAAATGTTTAATGTTTTAGTTTTAGAGTTGGTGTAAATTTTCATACTCTTATACCACTATGCAAAAAAACTCAGGACAGTGTTAGTTTTACTATTTTATGCTTATGTCTATTATTATATGTTTCAGTGTTTCAATGTTTAGATGTTTACTGTTGCACCGAGGGACTGAGAGAAACGCAATTTCGGTCCTGTGTATGTCCTGTACAGTACATATTGCAGATCTGACAATAAAGTTGACTTTGACTTTGACTTTGACTCAAGTCCTTTGGTTGACCTTCACCATAATATTCCCGAACAGCTTCATTCTCCCATTCAGAACATGAATCAGAAAAGTCCAGATCCATGGTAGGTGCTACGCTACTGTATTGACGCTTTGTGTCCTTTACTTGTAGTCGTGTTCTTGGCTTTGCAGGTGTTCTCTCTTGCTCTTTGTCCTGTGGCAACCTCATAGAGTTTCTGATAGGGAAAATGTGATTGCGGTGTATAGTTTTTACACCTCCACTTCCTCTCTCCGGCATCACTTGGTAGACTGGGAGGTCCGGCAACTTTCCCACCACAACATAAGGGTTTGGACTCCACCGGTTCTCCAGCTTCCTCTTCCCTTTCAGCCCCAAGTTTTTTAGGAGAACCCTGTCACCAAGGTCAATTGCCTGGAAGCACACTTGTTGGTCATAAGCTCTCTTATTCCTTTCATGTGCTTTATCAGCAGTCTTGCTGGCAAGGTCATAAGCATTATGTAGATCTTTCTTTAGGCTCTCGACGTATTGGGAATAGTTGTTTTCTCCCGTCTCATCTGGCGACGTGCCGAAACACAGGTCAACAGGCAACCTAGCTTCCCGTCCAAACATCAGCAAATAAGGTGAGTATCCCGTGGCATCACACCTAGTACTGTTGTAGGCATGGACGACATACGGGACATGACGACTCTAGGATCCCTTCTTTTCACTACCCAAGGTAACCAGCATGGATAACAATGTCTGATTGAATCTTTCGGGTTGGGGGTCCCCTTGTGGATGATAAGGAGTGGTCTGAAATTTCCACACCCCCAACATCCTCAACAGTTCCCGAATCAGTCGACTTTCGAAATCTCTCCCTTGGTCTGAAGGTATCCTGGCCAGCAGACCATAGTGCACGAAATACGTCTCTACCAAGGCTTTTGCGACAGTGAGTGCCTTTTGGTTCCACATAGGAACGGCCTGTGCATACCGGGTAAAATGATCAGTAATGACTAGCACATTACTGATTCCTCGAGAGTCTGGCTCCATGAGGAGGAAGTCGATGCACACCAAATCCATGGGCCCCCGGCTCGTGATCTGGTGCAAAGGAGCCATCCTCTTACTTGGAGTTTTCGGATAGTGCATTCTCACAGATATCCCAGTTCATTTTAGGTCACATTTTAAAATTTTATTATTAACTTTTAAAGCATTACATGGTGAGGCTCCTAAATATTTATTGGACCTTTTGAAGCCTCTTTGTCCATCTAGAACTCTGAGGTCTTCCAATAAGCTACTGCTGACAGTTCCGAGAACTCATTTTAGAACTCGTGGCGATAGAGCATTTCAAGTGGTGGCTCCGAGGCTCTGGAACGCTCTCCCTATAACAATACGCTGCTCCGAGTCAACAGCTGCATTTAAAAACAGTCTTAAGACTCATCTCTTCAGACAGGCGTTTGGTTAACTTTGTACATTGTTTTTAGAGCTTGTTATGTTTTACCTTTTTGTATAGTATCTCTGTGATTTTATGATTTTATTTTTCTGTGATTTTATGATTTTATTTTTCCTCTTGTGAAGCACTTTGTGACTCTCATGTCTGTGAAATGTGCTATATAAATAAAAATTACTTACTTACTTACTTACTTACTTCTCCACAATCTTTGATGTACATCTCCGCATCCGAAACCATCCTAGGCCAATAGAAGCGCTTCTTTAGTAGATCTGTCAGTTGCTCCACTCCTAGGTGACCAATGTCATCATGAAGGGATCGTAGAACTGTCTCTCTTAACTCGGCTGGGAGGACTAACTGCGTCCCATGTTCCACTGATTGTGTCCTCCTATGTAGCAGACCATCCACCATTACAAGGCGGTAGGGGTGTAACGATACACAAAACTCTCGAGACGAGACAAATTACAGAGTTCGCGAGAACGAGACGAGATTTTAATGTTAGTTCAAGAAAACTTCAAAGATCAGTTTTATGCCGCAAAAAGGCTTTTATTCTGTTTTAACATGTATTACAAACTCAACTGATGTCTTCATTTTACTGATTGAATCTCCTTAGACCTTAGAACGTTCAACTTTGTTTAAAAAAAATAGATATTCACGCAGGACTTTCCAAAAATTGAACATAAATATCCGCATCAGCACTGAATCTGCAGCCGTCACTCACCAGTGTTGCCAGATTGGGCGGTTCACCGCGATTTTCCTTCTGACTTTTGCGGGTAAAGAGTGCTTTGGGTGGGTGGGACTCTATCTGGCAACACCGGTCACACCGGTGTTTACACGCGTGTCTTTACATTCGGGGCAGCGTCGGCAGCGCCGGGACCCTCCATCAATGTAGAGGCGTCTGCGGCACCGGGACCCTCCATCAGTAGTTGGGGCGTCTTCTATAGCAACTTCATCCGGCGAAGCCATGCTGTCCGTGACGCTGACTTGCTAGGGGCTCTGCTAGCATTAGCATTAGCGACTCGCGAGACAACGTTACCTCTCAACGAGAGATATCGCGGGAGTTTAATATCGCGAGATCTCGTACAACGAGATCTCGTTACACTCCTACAAGGCTGTCTTTTTCCCTCTTGAACAACCTTAACTCTAGGCTCACTTCTTTGTCGTTCGTCCACGACCCTTGCTACACAGCTGTCCTTACCCTACCAATGACCTCATCCCTCTTCTGTTCCCCCTCTATCTCAGCCCTAGATAACTGTTTTAAGGAACCCAAATCCAGGTGAGTAGGGAAAGCGAACACGTCAGGAATACACTGAGAAGAGGCACCCAACTGATCTACATACCTAAGTGGCATTTCTGGTTGCTCAGTGACCACTGTAACCATGCAGATGGAACGTACTCCCATGGGAGATATATGCTCTCATCTAGTGCTGGACGATAATTCAATAACGATAAATATCGCGATATACTTTTATTCAATAACGATGATATGAAGTTTAAGCATATTTTCGATATTTCGATAGGATTTTACAACGTTTTTCTGTTTCTGTTCGGGTTGGAGCGGCTGCTTCAACAACCCGCCCGGACAGAAAAAGCTGTGACACAAAACGTGCGTGGTGACGTCGTTGTTACGCAGCGCTCAGTCCAGCAGCAGGCGTTAGCGGTAGCAGGCTAAAAGCTAAGCTAGTCTCCAAAGCGCGTTAAGTTTTCGCTTCAAAACGAGTCAAACGAGTGCTCATGACCGTCAGAATGTGACTGAACAAAGTTTCACAAGCGAAGAGAAAGCAGACGACATCACTGATGAGAGGAAAGACTAATTCGTAGGTGTGGACGTAGTTCGGTTTTGTTAAACTGCAGGTCTCATCTGCAGCGAGTCTTACTCGGTTTCTTTATTTTGCAAAACGTGACAAAGTCGTTCTAACTAGCGGTGGGAACATCTAACTTGTTTAATCTGAAGAGTTTCCACTCGATAGAATATGATGAGAGTCAGAAGATGAAGAACAATAAAGTTTGAGCCAACGTTTCCCTGAAACTACGACGTAAACAAACAGCCCCAGCAGCGCTGCATGTTTTTTAAATTCAAAATAAAACAAATTCATCAGAAGAAAAAAAAAACACTGAATGAAAATGTGCAGAAAGACGAAAATAGTGTTTTAATATCTGCCCCTTGTTTAAAAAATACAAAATAACTACAAACAAACAACAACCTTCACTTCACCTGCACCACACCTTCCCAACAACTTTGATTTAATCATCTTTTAAAACATATAAATAGTTTTAGAAATGTTTATGGTGATATCAAGTCAACACAATCCTGTTTCCTGATTTACAACTCAGCTCCTTCAAACTAGTCCTAAATGGAGGTTTTACAAACATTTACATTCCCTTCAGGGTTTAATAACTTTAAAGGAGAAATGAAAAGTGTTTTTAAGCTAATAGTAGTCTAATGAAAAGCATAAAATAAGCTTGTTGAGAAATTTTCACAAGTCAAAAATGTCATCCTAACTCAAATTTAGACTTTGCAAAGTGAAAAAATTCTCATCTGGTGTTTTTGACCCCCCTCCTCCTGCCTGCTCTCCGTCCCCTGAATATGACCTAGGCAGTGCAACTAGTCGTCCCTCATACAGTAATATTAGTGTGTGTTTTAGTTGTGGACAAAAAGGTTTCAGTGTGTAGCAATTATGGATGCAGCAAAAAAAATCTATTTTTTAAAGAATCAAGATTCTTAGTCCTGGCGATTCAGAATCTATTCTAAAAGCCCCAAAATCGATTTTAAAACTTTTTTAAAATTTTATATTGTATTTTTACCGCTCCTGTGAATTCAGCCGCTGTAGAATTTTGGCCGTGTAGGGCCACCGTAGTTAGTTAGCCAGGCAGCTCCCAATAGAGCCTGCTAGCAAGGAGGGAGACAGCATGTTTCAACTCCTTCATCATTAAAATTCATTTTAGATCCTACTACTGTATGTTCTGGGGAAGACAGAGCTTAACAAGACATTGGTAACTGTTTCAGGACATTTTCAACACCCCCACTTCCACGTTAGCATACGGCGCTAGCATGCTAACGTTAGCATACGGCGCTAGCATGCTAACGTTAGCATGCGGCGGCTAACGCACGGCTATTCGTATTTCCAGGATAGAAATGCCCATTAATGCACTAAATCACCAAACTGTTTTTGACAAACTAAAGTGATATCCTTCAGATTCAAAAAAGTCTTCTGCTTCCATTTTAAATGACAGACAGGAGGACAGTAATGATGGGTTTATAGCTTCAGTGTTATTGTAAGATAGCAAAGGAGGTCTTAATTGTGTCATAAAAGTGCGTCCAGAAAATTACTACAGAAATCACTGTACTTCGGCATGTAGCAGGAAAAATGTAAAAAAACTATTTCTTTAAGCTACTGACTTGAAAAAAGCATACTAAGTATGTTTATGTGTGTTGTTTACTATATGAAATTCTTGTTATATCGATTTTTTCAGATTTGATTACATTTCTCCTTTAAACAATTTTTAATTGAATATTTGGGGGGTAATTTTTTTTCAGTTTTATACATGACTTGTAAAACACTATGTTCAACCAAATCATAAAATTTTAATAATTTAAACTGATGAAATATTTGTTGGGTGACCATAGCACTTCCTACTAATAATTCTTATAGCTCTTTAAAAACAAAACAAAAAAAACAGGGTTTGTAATAGTTTTACATGCTTTTCCCCAAACTTCAATACAACAGATTAAATATGGAACAATCATTACATTATTCAATATATTCAAAACTTTGTCATTCAAAAACTATTTTACTTTATACAGTAATGCAATTGATTTTGTTATTTTTATTCTTAAGTAATTTCCATGAGATTTCTATGTCAGCTTCTTATAAATAACAACACCCAAAAGTTTTATTTAATTAACTATGAATTTCAATGCTGTAAATTTTAAAGATGTTTAAAGTTAAAACTATTAATATTGACACAGTTGAGAATTTTATGGCAAGAAAGTTCATGCTCAATAATCCACGTACCAAATCCAATAATTTTCAGTCGGGTCATCTGGACAGTTTCTTTTTATAGAAACTGGATGGAGGATGGAGGGTGAAACGTTTCTATAAAAAAGAAAGTGTCCAGATGACCCGACTGAGAATTATTGGGTTGAGAAGTTTATGTTTATTTGATGGTGATTTCCATCTTTTTGGAGGCTAAATACAAATACAAGGAGAACATTAATTTATTTGTATAGTTTATAGTTTTTTTTTAGGCTTTTATATTGTTTATATCGATATCGACCGAAATTAAGAACTATATCGTGATAAAAATTTTGGCCATATCGTCCAGCCCTACTCCCATCCCACCCCTTCAGCCCCAAAGGTCCTTGACAACACATCTGCGTCGGTGTTTGTCTTGCCCGGCCGGTACTGGATGTCAAAATCATAAGTTGCTAATGCAGCTAGCCAACGATGTCCCGTGGCGTTGTTTTGCTGTGGTCAGCACATAAGTCAGGGGATTGTTATCTGTCTTCACCGTGAATTTGGCCCCATACAAGTAATCGTGGAACTTGTCCACAATCGCCCATTTAAGAGCCAGGAACTCTAGCTGGTGCACAGGATACCGTTGCTCGGCAGCGCTTACCCTACGGCTTGCGAATGCCACTGGTCGGAGCCCCTCTGGGTGTTCTTGATATAATATTGCACCCAGCCCCTTCAAGCTGGCATCTGTATGCAATATACTGTATACGGCTTGTTAGGGTCTGCGAAGGTGCGAACAGGAGCGCTGGTGAGGCAACTTATGATGCGGTAGAAAGCATCAGTACACGCATGGCTCCACTGTTCTCCAAATGGCTCACCCTCTTTGAAGAAGTCTTTAACCTACTCTCTCGACTTACCCTTCCCCTTCTGAGTTGGGCCATACCCTTTTGTGAGATCTAAAGGGGTCTGATTATTCTGGAGTAGTTAGCGACAAATCGGCGGTAGTACCCACAGAACCCGAGGAAAGACCTCAGGGACTTCAGGTCAGTAGGCCGCGGCCAATTATCTACGGCCTTTACTTTCTTAGGATCTGTAGCCACACCCTCCGCCGATACTATGTGTCCCACCTACTTCACTTTTGGTTGGCAGAACTGGCACTTGTCCAAGGATAGCTTCAGCCCAACCTCTCTAAGCCTGTCTAGAACCTGTAGAAGCCGTTCCTCATGCTCCTCCAGAGTCCTCCCAAAAACTATCAAGTCATCCAGGTAAACCAACACCTTAAGCAGATTCATATCCCCCACAGCCCGCTCCATCAGCCTCTGGAAAGTCGCAGGAGCCCCGGTGACTCCCTGCGGCATCCTTTCAAACTGATAGAACCCCAGGGGACAGATGAAAGCTGTTTTTTCTTTATCTGCCTCTGCCATGGCGACCTGGTAATAACCCGACCTTAGGTCAAGTACCAAAAACCACCGACTCCCTGCCAAGCAATCGAGCGCGCCATCGATGCGAGGGGTAGTGTACTGCTCGGGCACGGTACGACTATTCAAGGTTCTATAGTCAATGCACATTCTGACATTGCCATTTTTCTTTCGGGCCACGACTATTGGAGACGCATATGGACTGCGTGACTCTTTTCTAATACCTTCTCTCAGAAGGTCCTGCAGATGTTTTCGAACATCCTCAATGTCAGCAGGTGCCAGTCTACGTGACCGCTCTCTAAAGGGTAGAGCGTCAGACAACCTAATGTGATGCTCCACCCCTTTAGCGAGTCCCACATCCCATTCATGCAAGGAGAACATGCTGGCTCTATCTGCTAATTTTTTTCTCAGCCTAGCTTTCCAAGGCTCTGGGATGGGTGACCCACCAAAGTTAATGAGTTGAGGGTCGAACTCGTTGGACGCCCCCTCGGACTGAGGTTTTGGCTTCAGGGGCGCAGTTACCATGTCAACTGTGCATAACTGTCCCACTATGGTGCCAACTGGGAGAATTACTTCTCGGGTGGACTCGTTGTGCATATAAACTGGGAAACTATCCGCAGTCACTTCTGAACTTGGCAAAACTAACGGTTGGAGAAGCACCCCTGCAGGGAGCGAGCCCTTGGGCGACATGTCCACCATCAGTACTTCCCTGTCCAATGGGGACACTAACCATACCGCTGTCAGCTGGTATGGTTAGTGGGCCAGGCCTTATCCATCTCACGCAGCCCAGGTCCTCTTCCTCACCTGTAGTCTGAAGTTCCCTCAGCTCTGAAGTTTTGGTCCGGATAACAAATGTCTGCGCTAGATCAACCCCAGTGTCTGGGCTACAGAGCTGGGCTAACCTCTTAAATAAACTAGCGTTAGTCCCCAGAACACCAGGGGTCTGATCTGGAGTCCTGGGACCTGGGCAGACCAAAGCCAACACAGAAAGTAATTCCCTACAGTTTCAGGGAACTCAGTTTCTACCAAAACATACCCCAGATAGGGATAACTGGTGTCACTTAATCCCCAAATAGGACCAACCCTCTTTACAATCTACATAGCTAATGTAGGTCAGAGCATCCCTGATGCATCCTTACATTTCTATGCTGATGATACAGTTTGTTTATTGCCGAGCTAAAACAGTAGCTAAGGCTTTCCAGTTACTGCAATCCGCTTTTGACATCATTCAGTCAGATCTGTTCCGTCTCAAACTTGTCCTAAATGCTGATAAAACAAAAGGGATGTTTTTTTTTCAAGTAGGAAGTCGGTCCCAGCAGATCTTCCTCTGATTTTATCCTCAAATGGTGTCCCTATTGAGTTTGTTGATTCATATAAAAATTTGGGTATCCTGGTCGATTCGCATCTCTCTTTTAAACTCCACGTGGAAAACCTAGTGAAGAAACTGAAAGTTAAACTGGGTTTCTTTTTCAGAAATAAATCATGTCTAACACTGAATGCTAGGAAACGCCTTGTATCTGTGACTTTCCTTCCCTCCATTGATTACGGTGACATTCTCTACATGAATGCTCCTACAAGCACCCTGCGGATGTTGGATGTTGTCTACCATGGTGCTCTAAGATTCATAACTGGCTGTGATTATCGTACCCACCACTGCACCCTGTATTCACTGGTTAACTGGACATCATTAACCTCACGCAGACTCTTCCACTGGTACATTTTCATCTTTAAATCACTTCTCGGTCTGCTGCCCTCATACATCTCCTCCTACATGTCTTTACGTGAGTGCAGCTACAGTGTGCGCTCTCAGGACATGATCACCTGCAGTGTTCCGTCAGTGAGGACTGAACTTGGAAAAAGGGCTTTCTCCTACTCTGCTCCTGCATCCTGGAATATCTTACAAAAAGATTTGAAGCTCTCGGCCCTGACCTCCCTAAATGGTTTTAAGAATCTTTTGGAATCCTGGCAAAAACCATTGCAGATATGTTCTTGTTTTTGATTTTGTACATCTACCTTGTGGTGTTTTGCTAGTTTTGATACTTTGCATTTCACTTTCTATTTCTCTCCTATGTTTTTTTTTCTGTTGTTTGTTGTTTAAGGAAATTCTACCATTGCTGTTCATCATTCTTTAGTTTGTAGCAGGTCGCTTTTGTAAATGAGCCCTCGAGGCTCAATGAGATTTACCTGACTAAATAAAGGTTGAATGAATGAATGAATGATTATCGTACCCACCACTGCACCCTGTATTCACTGGTTAACTGGACATCATTAACCTCACGCAGACTCTTCCACTGGTACATTTTCATCTTTAAATCACTTCTTGGTCTGCTGCCCTCATACATCTCCTCCTACATGTCTTTGCGTGAGTGCAGCTACAGCGTGCGCTCTCAGGACATGATCACCTGCAGTGTTCCGTCAGTGAGGACTGAACTTGGAAAAAGGGCCTTCTCCTATTCTGCTCCTGCTTCCTGGAATATCTTACAAAAAGATCTGAAGCTCTCGGCCCTGACCTCTCTAAATGGTTTTCAGAATCTGTTGGAATCCTGGCAAAAACAAATGCAGATATTTTCCTGTTTTTGATTTTGTACATCTACCTTATAATGTTTTTGCTACTTTTTGCTACTTTTTCTTTTGTTTATTGTTTAATGTATTTATATTTTGTATCATTGCTGTTCATCATTCTTTAGTTTGTAGCAGGTCGCTTTCGTAAATGAGCCCTCGAGGCTCAATAAGATTTACCTGACTAAATAAAGGTTGAATGAATGAAAAAAAATAGCCAACCCAGACACTGGTAGGATCTGATCAACTAAATGCTTCTTATACCACTCCTCAAAGATAATGGTAACCTGTGAGCCACTATCAAGTACCCCATCGCAGGCATGACCATTCACCCTCACAGATACAATTGACGTGGGACCTATCAGTCCTTTTGGGATAGCTCTGTTCCCTACTGATATTGCCTCACTTCTCTTGACCGTGCAGTCTGTGCTCGAGCTTTCCCCAAACCTGGCACCCCCCATTTTGCTCTTTTGAGAGACTGGATAAGCTTCTGAATGACTTTACTCTGGTTCTCAGCATTTTGGCATTTATTTGAAAAATGTCCATTTTCACCACATCTGTAACAAATGCTGTCCTCTGAACCTCTGTTAGTCCCAACACCCTGTGTTTTACCAGGACCCAGTCTTTTGGGTTCCACCTGCAACCTATTAGCTGACATATCTGAAGATTGGGCCGTTTGGGCTGACACCTTTTGCTGTAGTTTTTCCACTTGTTTCTTTAGAGCTACTATCTGAGTCCTCACTACTTTCTATCCCAGGACACTGTGTCTCGCGAACCGTCAATTGGTCACTATCTATTTCATGCCTAGTGCTGGGTTTCATAGCAGCAAACATGGTTTTCAACTCTTTAATATCTGCTTTCAAAGACTGTATGTCAGTCTGACGACTGCCTGCAACTTGTACCCGCTGTATAGATGTGCTGAGCTTAATCCTAGCTGCTGCATACATACTCTTCCTCCGCTCTAACTTCTGTTAATAACTCTAAAAACTTTGGAGGATTCTGCCTTCTCTCCCTCAACTTTAGCTGTACTAACATGAGGTCTGAATATACTGCCTCCCTTAATAGTTGCTCTATCCGGGTCACATCTACCCGACTGGCCGGCATCCCCCCTTTGCTAGCTATTAAGGTGAGGGACTGCTCCACTCGTCTCAGAAAGTCTGACAGTTTTTCGTCTTTCTCCTGTTGCAGTAGTCGAAACTTAAAATACAGATCTTCACCTGATTCAGTGGTGCCAAAAGCACTCTCAATGGCATCCAAACACTTGGAGGGTGAGACATCTGGCTCCGCTGTTCGTACGGCTTTCACAGCTGCCAGAGCGGGTCCCCGAAGACATTCTATGAGGCGTCTGCGCTTTTCTTTAGCTGCACATTCGCTCTCATCCACCATCCAACGAGCCTGCTCCAACCATTGCTCCAATGTTTCTTCTCCTGGTGGTGTGGGTAGGGAGCCAGAGAATATCCGCAGGCGATGGTATCCACTGTATTCTTTCCCTGATCTCTCCACTTTGGCCAAAACATCTCCCACTGCACGAATAATGGACTCACAGAAAGGAACTACCATAGATTAATCAAAAAGATTCAAACACCTGAATAAAATGGGGAATTGTCTTTTATTTTATCAAGGGCAATGTCTGTTCAATTATGTGAAGAGACCAGGACTTAAAAGTTAAATAGGAGCCAGCATGTAGGACCACTGGTTCCATAGCTTCAACTTCTGGGTGTTGGTCAGAGAGATAAATACAAACTTTGGCCCTGACAGAAGCTGGTGTTTTGAGTGACAACTGTGCTGATAATAAAACTACTCAATATGTTTACAGGAGACAATTCATATTTTAAGTTATGACTACACAAAATGTCTCAATCAAATGGATTATTTTGCACAATTTAAAAATCCTCAAGGTTTTTCCTATCTCACCTACAGTGTTTGCCATCACAGCAAAGAAAGAAAACAACATAAATCCCAAATTTGCACTGTTTGCATTTACAAGATCCATTTAAACTTGATCTCACAGCCTATTTGGAACTGTTCACTTTTCATCCTTCAATCAAATCTTAAACTATCGATTTAGGATAGAGAACTGCCTACAAAATTAGCTTTACATGAATAATAACAATGTCTAACTGCACCAAGGACAACTGAAAAGTGTTTGTTGCCTAATGAGAATATGTTTACAGTTATTGCTGAATAAGTACAGTCAAATATTTGGAATATAGTGGAGGACCTGCATTATTTTAATTGTAATGTAAACATTGCTTTATTGCAATACTGTATATTATAAGCTTCTGGTGCAGGAAGAACAACCTCCATATCAATGTGAAGAAGACGAAGGAGATGACTGTGGATTTCAGACCCACCCACCCCACCCCCTATAGGATCTGCAGTGGAAGTGGTCTCCAGCTATGTGCACCTGAATGACAACCTCAGCGGGGGCAACAACACCACCAGCCTGATCAAGAAAGCTCATCAGAGACTCTACTTCCTCAGGCGGCTGAGACGAGCTGGACTGGGAAGCTCAGTCCTCACATCCTTCTACAGGTGTGCAGTGGAGAGCATCCTGTGCTCCAGCATCAATGTGTGGCATGGAGGCTGCACAGCTGCAGAAATAAAAGCTTAGCAAAGAGTGGTGAAGGCTGCACATAAGACCGTTGGAGTCAGTCTCCCCACCATCACAGACATTTCAGAGTCAGAGTCAGAGAATCTTTGTCATTCGCACCACATGTGATGAAACAAGATTATGTACACAGGGTCCCAGTTACATCCAACAATAAAAATGTAAGAGAAGAACAGTAATAAGATCTAACATATGAACTAAGAAAAACATCAACTAAAAATACACTAAGCACTAACATCATAGAAAAACATTACTCCAAACAGCAGCACGAACATGAGTCTGTATGAGCAGATGAGCACGAATGAACACAGCAGTATGAAACAGATCAGCAACATGAAACAGATCAGCAGCAACATGAAACAGATCAGCAGCAACATGATGTGATATTTTGCAGTGATTGTTCTGGTTATTTATTCATGAGCCTAACAGCCTCAGGGTAAAAGCTGTTCCTCAGTCTAGTGGTTCTACACTGTTCCTCAGCCTCCTTCCTGAGGGGAGTGGGGTAAAAAGTGTGTGTGCTGGGTGAGTGGGATCTTTCATGATGCAGGTGGCCCTCTTCCTGCAGCATCTGGTGGTGTATATGTCTGTGATGGTGGGGAGACTGACTCCAACAGACTTCTGTGCAGCCTTCACCACTCTCTGTAGCACTTTTCTTTCTGCAGCTGTGCAGCCTTCACCACTCTCTGTAGCACTTTTCTTTCTGCAGCTGTGCAGCCTCCATGCCACACGTTGATGCTGGAGCACAGGATACTCTCCACTGCACACCTGTAGAAAGAGGTGAGGACTGAGCTTCTCAGACCAGCTCGTCTCTGCCTCCTGAGGAAGTAGAGTCTCTGATGACCTTTCTTGATCAGGCTGGTGGTGTTGTTGCTCCAGCTGAGGTTGTCATTCATGTGTACACCCAAGTATTTGTAGCTGGAGACCACTTCCACTGCAGATCCTCTTATGTTTAACGGGGTGTGGGTGTGTTTTTTCCTTCTGAAGTCCACAATCATCTCCTTTGTCTTCTTCACATTGATGTGAAGGTTGTTGTCCTTGCACCAGCTATCCAGGTGTTCCACCTCCTGCCTGTAGCTGGACTCATCATTGTTTGTGATGCATCCAACTCCCACCACAGCTGTATCATCAGCAAACTTTACACTGTGACAGCCTGGATGGGTAGCTGCACAATCATATGTGAGCAGAGTGAACAGGAGAGTGCTCAACACACATCCTTGAGGAGAGCCAATGCTGAGGGTTATGGTGGAGGAGGAGAAGTTGTGGGTCCTCCCTGACTGTGGTATGTTTGTTAAAAAGTCTAGGACCCAGTTACAAACGGAGGGGCTTAGTCCTAGTGTGAGTAGTTTGTCCATCAGGGTTTGGGGGATCATGGTGTTGAAGGTAGGTGTGAAGTCCACAAAAAGCATATGGACGTATGAGTCCTTCTGTTCCAGGTGGGTGAGAGCAGTGTGGTCCACAGAGGAGATGGTGTCCTCTGTTGATCGGTTTTCGTGATATGCATACTGATGAGGGTCCTCGTTGAGGTTGATGGATGTTTTTATGTGGGTCATGACCAGTTTTTTGAAGCATTTCACGATTATCGGGGTGAGGGCCACTGGAAAAGGATTTCGCAGCTTGCTACTTGCAGCCAACAGTAAACGATCATAAAAAAGCATATTAATTAAAAATCACAAGACAACTCTATTAAAAAAACTAAACATAAACACTAAACAGCTACATTATAAAACAATGTAAAATACTAAAAGCAGGAACATGTCTGTGTTGGTTTATGCCAAGAACTTGGCAGATTATAAAGCTTAATATTTTATTTAATTCATTTATTCGTTCATTTAAAAGAGACAAAATAAAACAAATTCATCAAAAAGAAAACAGAATGAAAAGAGTGCAAGAAAGAAGAAGAAAAAAAGTTATATCACCCCATTATAATAAACATTGACCGGCCCTTGGCTTGTAGCAAATTATAGTGTGTAGCAAATGGTGTTCTGATCATAATTCATTGTTTTTTGGGGTTTTTTTTTTCAGTTCAAAGATGCCACGTAAAGAAAGACGTCAGAAACAAAAAAGAAAGGATCTACTAGAAGCAGCCAAAGGTAGTGGATTGTTGACTAACTGGGTCAGAACGAGTACCGCAGGTAAGAACAAAAATAAAAAAGGTTCTTACCAAGATCAACATGCAGTTTTTGGTAGTGAACATATACTTAATATTACAAGGCAGCTGTTATGTTTTTATTATGTTAAGATGTACTAAATCTAGGTCTAGAATAATGAATAGTTTGTTTCTTGCGCCCAGATGGACAGAAGGAAAGTGGTAGATCAGAGAAGGAAACAAAAATGCAGTCAAAAACACAGGAAGACAGAAAAGCAGAGGGACAACAGTCAGACATCAAAGACACAGAAGTGCAGTCAACAACACAGGAAGACAGAAAAGGAGAGGGACAACAGTCAGAAATAAACACTATGGAAGAAAATGCAGAGCAACGAGTCAGAGAGAGGCCATTCACATTTGTAATGGACCTTGCACACCCAAATGACCCAGCACATGTCTTGCAGTTCAATATAAAATATGATGAAGCATTTATCCAACTCTTTTTTTAAATAGATTACAGTACACTAAAATGTTGCATTGTGCCCTTGTTTTTCAATTTTGTAATTTATCATTGTTTATTAAACTCTGAAAGCTATCTGACTTTGTTAATATTCTGTCCTAAAATGCGGTTAGATGTGCCCCCCCCCCCTTTTTTTTTGAGCACCTACCCCTTTAGTGGGCTCTGCACGTCCCTATTCAAATGTATTTTGTTAAGAGAGAAAGCTGCTTGTCTAAAGAGAACTGAAATGTTTGCAAAGCCAAGGTATAGAACTAGTTTGAAGGGACGGTTTATTTCAATACTGGGAGTTGAATTGTGGAATCCATCCATCCATCCATCTTCTTCCGCTTATCCGGGGTCGGGTCGCGGGGGTAGCAGCCTAAGTAGGGAGGCCCAGACTTCCCTCTCCCCAGCCACTTGGAGCAGTTCCTCCGGGGGAATCCCAAGGCGTTCCCAGGCCAGCCGAGAAACATAGTCCCTCCAGCGCGTCCTGGGTCTTCCTCTGGGTCTCCTCCCGGTGGGACGTGCCCGGAACACCTCACCAGGGAGGCGTCCAGGAGGCATCCTAACCAGATGCCCGAGCCACCTCAACTGGCTCCTCTCGATGTGGAGAAGCAGCGGCTCTACTCCGAGTCCCTCCCGGATGACTGAGCTTCTCACCCTATCTCTAAGGGAGAGTCCAGCCACCCTGCGGAGAAAACTCATTTCAGCCGCTTGTATCCGAGATCTTGTTCTTTCGGTCATAACCCAAAGCTCATGACCATAGATGAGGGTGGGAACGTAGATCGATCGGTAAATTGAGAGCTTTGCCTTTTGACTCAGCTCTCTCTTCACCACGACAGACCGGTACAGCGCCCGCTTCACTGCGGACGCTGCACCTATCCGCCTATCAATCTCACGCTCCAGTTTTCCCTCATTCGTGAACAAGATCCCGAGATACTTGTGAATTGTGGAATGTTTTGGGAAATCATGTTAAAGATGTAAACTCTGTGCTTGTGTTTAAAAATGACCAAAACTAAATTGTTAACAAAATACTAAAACTTTTAGTTAAGTGGTAAATGTTCTAGATATTTGTAGATTGTGAAAAGTTACTTTTTTTGCTCTGTTACTTAAAGCTAGATTCATACTTGACGCGTCGCGAAGCGCGCGAGGGTGCGCGCTCCAAAAGTGACGCAATTTCACAGTCCCCGCCCCTGCGCGTTGGCCCCGCGCGTGGGATTAGCGCGTGACGTGCACCTCTGAATTTTTGAAACTCCGCAAGCCTCTGCGCGCGCGGTGGGCGCTACGATTTGATTGACAGGTCCCCACCGACAGCCTTCACCCTCTTCACGCCGGAGCCTGCAGCTGTTTGCGCCGCTGTGGTCGTGGAGACGGAGTCGCGACGCATGGAGGAATGTTTTGTGACACAAAATGTATTAAATTCTCCTTCGTTCCTGATCTGGAGTCGGACTTTTCTTTTGTTTTTTCGCCAAAAGTCACGTGATCGCTTTCTCCTCCGCTGACTCCATGCATTAAAG